>PVJH01007153.1:0-95283 GCA_004026705.1 Nesogale talazaci | reverse complement strand
GGGAAACTACTCTTATTAGCTTATTCTGACTCCTTTTTGGAGAATGTCAGTTGCTTTGCATGTAGCCACAGGCCTACTTGTTCACCGAGTGACATTCCTATCTCAAGTGTCCGACGTGAAGGGCGCGCACACTGTGGGTTTAGAAGAAAGCCTTCTCATTCATCTCACTGCGTTGCGTAGCATCTCAAGGCTATGAAGTTGGCTAGCAAGTCAATCCCGAAAGGAAAGGAACATACTCAAGAGCAAATTGTTGGTGCTGCTTCTGTGATCACACCCAAATGGTTCTTCTCCTGGCAATAGGAAGCTGCCAATGGCAGAATTTCCTTCTTCTAGACAGAGAAACATACTGCTAAGAAGAAAAAGGGGGCAATTTACTCTTCTGAGTACCGAATCTGGATTAGCACTTTGTGACGGTCCTACAGATCTCTTTTATCTGCGCTTGACATAATTTCCATGATTGTAGGGTGAAATGGTTTCCTTCCCCCCACATCGAGCTGTATGGAAAGCCGGTGTGTGAAGGACATTTTTCTCTTTTGCCTTTTGTTTGTTTTGAACGGGGGCTGTGGACTGAAAGAAATGGTCAGTCTCAAGAAGACCGATGATGAAGAGGCTGGTGATGAGGACGAACAGCTGGGTGCTTTGAGGAATGACTGCGGATGAGGAAGGGGTAGGCATCTATTTTTTCAATGTATATTATGAGGGCCATGGAGGAAGGAGTCTGGAGATTGACTTAGATCTTGGGAGGGAAGGCTGGGTAGAGGAAACAGCACATGTAAAGACTTGGCCTCTTCCAGGAAAGATGGTTGTTTCAAGGAACTCAAAAGAGCTCTGTTGGCTCGAGTGTGGTGAGACAAGGGAAAGTGGCCCCAGAGCTTGGAGAAAGGGCTGGAGCCAAGAGAGAGAGAGGACATTGAAGTCTGTGGTTTCACTTTAAGCCAGTGGTTCTTAACCTTCTTCATGTTGCACCTCTTTATTACAGTTCCTCGTGTGTTGGGGACCCCCAACCATAAAATTATTTCCACTGCTACTTCACAACTGTCATTTTGCTACAGTTATAAACTAGGCAATACCTGTGAAAGAGTCATTTGACCCCCAAAGGGGTTCTGAATATACGTTGAGAACCTTTGCTTTAAGCACAGTTGTACTTGGCGAAGATATTTCTTACCAGGGCCATCACCTGTTTTTGACTTCGATTTAAACAAAGATCCTGCTGGCAATCTGGTAGAGAATTGAGTTTGTAGGACCCAAGTCTTTGCTGAGGAACAGCGAAAGCTGTGTCCAAAATGCCGTGGAACATGGGAGACACTCAGTGAGCTTCTATTTTTAGAAAGGGCCACATTGTTCATTTCTCCCCAGGGGCTTGAGTCAAAGAAATGGATGGATTGTTCTGGAGTTAGTGCATAGTGTATACTTTGAATATGAGTCACTGTATCCCCTAGACAGAGTTACAGATTGGTTGGACATGCCTAGAGATGTTTTTAGGAACATTCAAACAAAATTCACTTCTCATGTCATTGGCCATGCTAGCTGGGTGTGACCGAGGAAGCTTCCCTCTCATAGCATAGTTTGGGCAACCTTAAAGCACAACAAAGGGGTTTTAGAAGATGCTGGAGAAATGGAAAAGCTTGTACTTGGTAACGGAGGGACCTGTGTCCGTGGAAGGTTGTTAACACTTAATTGATTTGAATCCACCCAGAAGTAGAAGAATATAGGTGTGGAGGACGTGGGAACCGGGTCAAGGGAAAACAAGTCCTTAAGTGACAGGATTCTTAGCACCAGTTATATCCGATGCTGGGGAAAATAAGGACACAGGGCACACGCATCTTCAGGGCAGCTGCACCCCTCCTGTGCGAGACTCCAGTAATGGACGTGACCCACCCGGAGGAGCCTGCTAAGCATCAGACGGGGCCTAAGCTAATTTGGAAACTTCTGACACTCTTAGAGTAATTGCAAGTCAATTTGGCCAAGGGCAAATGGCTGCCAACGGTGAAGTCATTTTTTTTTCCTGAATTTCCCTTGCTTACCCAAATCCTCCAGCAAAAGGAAATAAGTGAAATTTAAGGAGTATATTGCACTCCCAGAGCAAAACTCTTAAGGTAGAAAATGAACACCAACTTACAGAAGCCTAGTCCTTTTCAGAAATCCATGGAAGGAGTGAAACCCAGTTCTCTCTCCCCATTTGACCCCAGCTTTATGGTCTATGGTCCAGACCTGGGGCAGAGAGTCAGATTGTTAAGAGTAGGTATACATATCCTTTAAGGCACCTCCTTCTCTTGTCTCACAGGGTAAGAAGCTAAGTTCAATGGTGCTAGACATGAAGATTTTGGACATTTGTTTCTAAAACATTTTTACTGGGGGCTCCTACAACTCTTATCACAATCCATTGTGTCAAGAACATCTGTATATTTGTTGCCATCATCATTCTCAAAACAGTTTCTTTCTATTTGAGCCCTTGGTATCAGCTCCTCATTTCCCCCTCTCTCCCCCTCCTTCATGAACCCTTGAAAATTTAGAAATTATTATTTTGTCATGTCTTACACTGTGTGATGTCTCCCTTCATCCACTTTTCTGTTGTCCATCCCTCAAGGAGGGGGTTATATGTAGGTCCTTGTAATCAGTTCCCCCTTTCTACCCCACTCTCCCTCCACCCTCCTAGTATCACCCCTGATCCTGAAGGGGTCATCTATCCTGGATTCCCTTCCTATCAGTACCAGTGTACAACCTCTGGCTAGCTGGATTTGTGAGGTATTAGGATCATAATAGTTGGGGGGGGCATGAAACACTGAAATTGTATGTTTCATCATTGCTACAGTGACACCCTGAGTGGCTCTTCTCCCTGAGACCCTTCTGTAAGGAGATGTCCACTTGCCTAGAGGTGGGCTTTGGGTTCCCACTCTGCTCTTCCCCTCATTCACAGTGATATGAATTTTTGTTCTTTGAAGCCTAATACCTAATCCCATTGACATCTCATGATCATACAGGCTGGTGTGATTCTTCCATGTGGGCTTTGCTGCTTCTGAGCTAGATGGCTACTTGTTTATCTTTAAGCCTTTAAGATCGCAGATACCATATCTTTTGCTAGCCAGGCACCATCACCTTTCTTCACCACATTTTCTTATGTATCACTTTGTCTTCATCAATCATGTCAGAAAGGTGAGCATCATGGAATTCCAGTTTAATAAAGCAAAGTGTTCTTACATTGAGGGAGTACTTAAGTAGAGGCTCAAGGTCCATCTGCTACCATAATACTTATAAATATATGCACATAGATCTATTTTCCCATTATCATATATAAATATATTTACAGATGTACATGCCTATATTTTGACCTATATAAATAGCCTTTGCCTCTTAATTCTTTCCTTTATTGAGAATATTTGTTTTAAGTCAGACTTGAGAAGACTATTTTTGTTCTGTTTTTAACCATGTACATCTTTATTATAGAAAATCTATATATAACAAAATGTTTGCCACTTGCACCATCTTTGCAGGTCCAGTTCAGTGGCCTTAAATGTGTTCATCATGTAGCATTGGAAAGAATGTTTTCATAATTATATTTACCCAACAATGGGACAAACTGTGAGATAGCAATAATATGAGATCATGTACTCTGAACCAGACACCGAGTTAAGGACTTTATATGCATGATCTCTTTGGTCCATAGCATGGCTCATTTTGAAGGGTCAGAAAGAAAGTCATGCAATTGTTCTTGTCTATTCACTCCTGGGATGAGATGGGTGGTGGAGGTGGGGGAGTTAATGGAGATTAAACATGTGAAAGAATGAATGACAGAATGAATCTGATTATGTTGAAGAAGTCTTTTTGAAGAGTTACTATATGCTCATCATTTTGGGGTAAACAAAGACTAATGTGATATAGATTCATGGCTTGAAGATCTTCCCAGATGAAAGGAGTTTAGCAGATGCGGTATAATTTATAAAATTTTGCAGTTACCAAGTTCCAGAACAATGTGGTGGGAACATGTGCTCCCATCCTCAGGTGGGCAAAGATTAGAAAAGGCTTCCTGTGTAAAATCACATTTGAGTTGAACATTGAGGGACCCTGTAGGGAAGGGAACTGGGACAAGTTGCAGACCACAGGGTTTTCCAAGTTAGAGAATTGACTTGTTACTCACCAGGGTATGAGGAATTCATTAGTGTTTTATCTAGAGGGGTGAGCTGAAAATGCCAAGAATAATCTGGTTGCTGGAAAGGAAGAGATGTAGCTGAAAGAAAGATTGCAGATCAGAGGGCAATTAGGAGATGCCCAGAAGGTGGTAACAAGTCCCCGGAGTTGGGTAGCAGAAGGAGTCAGAGAAAGATGGGCAGGTAGGAGAAACTGTTAGAAGTAGAATCAATTCCTCAGAAGTAGGGGGGTTGATAAAGAGGACTGAGTCACCACCAGCTCTTATGTTGTCACTGGAATCGCGTAGAGTTCTACTGTGCTACAAATTAAGGAAAGGATACGGGATGGGAGAAAGAAAGGGGAGCTGAAGTTTGATCAGGGACTCACCATTGATATAGGGTCATAGAAAACAATGTTCTTTTCCTTTTTCTTTCCTGATTTTCAACCTTAGTGATGGAGGATTCCTGGATTGCTGGGTTCTAGTAATCTATGTACCTCGTCCTAACTCCAACAACCACCATTGGTTGAGCACTAACTACATAGAGTTCCTGAGAGTCAGAGTCAACACGATGACACACATATCCAGTAACCTACTCACTTTGGGGACCAGGGTGGTTATGTGGTCCAGTTCTTGCTTTCCATGTGGGAGGTCCAGGTTTTAATCCCAGTCCAATAACCCTACATGCAACCATTACTCTGTTGGCAGAAATTCATGTGTTGCTAGGGTACTCAACAGATTTCAGCAGGTTCCAGAGGAAGGTAGAGTACATAGACAGGCCTAGTGATTTAATTCTGAAGAGCTGATGGTGAAAACTCTCTGGATCACAAAGGTTGACTATATGACTGATGATGGAGCTGGCACCAGAGCAAACAGTGCCTTTTTCAACTGTGCACTGGGTTCCTATGAGTTAGGGACTGTCTGAAGGGCAACAAGAGAAACTGGCAGCAAAAAGATACAGTACAGATTCTGGGACCACAGGCATGGACAAAACAGAATCCGTTCTTGCCCTCCTGGAACTTATATTTCTAGGGAGAGGCAGTCATTATATATAATACTTAAGTAATTAAGTGGTGGCAAGTTCTATGAAGAAACAAATGTGAGGAGCTGAGTCTAGGTGTGTAGATCCTGAACAAGTCTGGGGATTGACTTCCATGGGAATTGAAGTGCAAGTTGAAGGTTAAATGAGAAGTAGGGCCCCGTAAACAAAGTTCTTTGGATCCTAAATGGTTTTCAAGACTCTGAACCAGTCCTGAAACCAAACTGTTCGAGAAATAATGATCTAGAAAACTGAATAGGATGCAAGGAAACAGAGAATACAGACATTGCTCTCAAGAGGCTTGGCTTTCAAAGAGGGAGACAGGGGTGTTGTAGAAAGATTGGAGGTCCAAGGTTGTGTGTGAGTACGTTTCAACATGAGTATGTTTAAATAGACTCAACCTGGAGTGGAGTTAGAAAAAAATTGATTCTGGTGTTGAGAAATTTTTATTTGGGTTACAGAAAATTGAGAGTCTCTTATCTTATGGCTGTTACGTATTCTATGTCATATGCTAAGGAGGAGAAAGGTTGAAGTCAGAGAAGATATTAGAGACTATTTGATTTAGTTACCTTAGAGAATATAAAAAAAAAACATGACTATGGGCACCTACTGGATGGCCAGAAAATAAGGAACATCCTATGAACTCCAGTTGGAGGTCATACATCTTATGGTGGGTAAAATGACTAGATGACAAACAAAACATTTTTTACTTTATTTTAAAATATGGCAGCAGTAAAGAATATACCCCCCCAAAACTATTGTTAAACTAATAATTTTAATCTTTACTTCCCTAATTTTACCTTTACTTCCCTACCAAATAATGAAGTGGACATTGACTATTTCCACTGAAAAAAGAAAAAGAGAAGTAGGTTAGTTCTCACACTGATATTTTAATTTGAGAGTTCTTTTTTCTTGTACTTGTCCTGGGAAAGCAGGAGATGGAGGCAGCATGTGGAGCCACTTGAACCTGTGTGCTCCAACTGTCCATTTCACAGCTATCCAAAGTCCCAGTGCAGACCCCAGGGATGGAAGATGTTGACCACATGCACGGTGCCAATCCCAGTTCTTCCTTCTGCTGACTTCACCACCGGGTTTGTCCGTTGGCCTTGGGTTGCCTGGGTTATTCTTAAATTAAATTCTGAAAATGTGCTTCATTTTCTCCAAAGTGATGACTTGGGGGAGGCAAGAACTGATGCTGTGGTAAGAGAATGACATTGGAATGCAGGGCTGAGGGCTGAGATGCTGGCTGGAGATCACTCAGCCTGCCCACAAATCTAAAAATGCAGAGTTTGACTGCAATGCTGGAAAATCTCTCCTAATGTCTTGGCTCCCGCTAACAGAAAAGAGAAAGTTAAAATTATGGATGGCAGCAATATTACTAATTCAGGAATCTTAGCACTCCGTTGTTGTTCCTTTTGCCACCATGATTTCAAAAAACAACAACAACAAAATATATATATACACACACACACGGCGTGCACGTGCACACACACCATTTTACAGTAGTTTCATTCCTGCCAATGAGCAGGGTACCTTACAAAGGAAAGACCTAAAGAGAAGGGGGAGGCACGATTCTAGACTGAGGACACACTGGGGCCTCTTCCGCCATGCCCTTGTTATGACTGAGAGATAAGGCTGGCTTGAACGTGAAGGATTATCTATTGATGCTGCTTCTGTTGTTTTCCATTGCATGTTGACTTCTTGATTTGATTGCTGGATGTCTTTTCCTAGTATGTGGAATAATGTGCCAGAGTTGATTCAAGGGACTTGGAATTGGGCTGAGCCTTCTCTTCACAATGATCCAAGCATCCCCATGGCCACCATTCTTCTTACTGAAAGGCTCACATTTTTGCCTGTCTAGATAATTGGACCCCCAAGTGAGTGTTCAGTCTAATGTAAGCCCAACCAAACACTAACCAGTGGAGACAAAAAAAGGCAATATTCCTATCGACACCTTCTTTCATTTCTTTGATGAAGTTATGAACTAGAACTGCTGAGGTCTGCAAAGTCTCTTTCACTGTAAGCTCCTTTCAGAGCAGGCATTTGTCTTCAGTCTAAAACATGACTTTTTGCTGTTGTTCGTGACCACACAGTTGATGCATGGTGACCTTATGTTCATAGCAGAACAGAACATTACTCAGTCCTGTGTAGTCTTCATGACCACTGATATGTTTGAGCCCATTGCTATGTAGTTATTTGGTCAAATCTCATGAAGGATTTCCCACATTTTAAACGACCCCTGACTTTACCAAACATGCCGGACCCTTCTAGAGCACCTACTATATGCCTGGTGATGGACGATGTGTGGTGACCAATACAAAGAGGAATGGACATATATTCTTTCTAAGACTCTGAGCTCCTTGAAGGCAGGAGGCTAGATGGACACCAACCATTCCAGAAGGAGGAGAAATTGTTGGCATTAGTTAGAGCAGCAGAAAGCCTTTACTGATGGCCTGCCATTTTCCAGACTCTCTGCTAGGCCCTGAGGACCTCAGAGCTGTGATCAGAGAAATGCTATCCAGGCCCTCTGAGGGCTGGGTGGGGTTCAGGTCATTTACTTCTAGCTGGAGAATCGAATAATTTCTGGGGAGAAAGTGGCCTGGTTGAACTAGATCTCAAAGATTGGTAAGAATTTGAATAGGGACAAATGGAAAGGGCAGTGATTAGAAATTGGGGACTGGCCTGTGCAGACATTGGGGAGGTCAAGAAAAGCACATGGCTTTGTGGGAGCCCCACTAGAACCACGGGAGCTTCCTGTCAGGGTGATGACCTTTCCACTCATTTTCATTGAACTTCTTACCAATATCCTCCATAGACACAAAACTGTGTACACATGGCATGCACAACTTAATCAATTGTACAAAGGAAGCACATCCACACAACCGACATCCCACTCAAGAAACTGTACAAACCAGTTGCCATGGAAGTTCTCCCCCTCCCAACAGCTACCTCCCTCAAAGACAACCTCACCTTTCACGTCCCACAGCTGATCACCCTCTGGCTGGTTGTGGTGAAATGCCATGTGAATGGTATTATCCCCACGGATGACCTCATGTGTCTGGCTTCCTGTGTCCCCTATCACACTCATGGGATGTACCTGTGTTGCTGGGTGTCTCTACAGTCGATCCACTTCCATCGCTGTCTCACATTCCACAGTGAGACTGTACCTAGTGCACTTATTCAGTCCACTGTAGTTGGCATGATGGTGGGTTCTAGTTCGAGGAAGTTAGCACTGTGTTGCTACCAACATTTCTGTATCATGCCTTTTAGGGAAAACGTTGACACATTTCTCTTGAGTATATTTCTAGGAATGGAATTCCTGGATTGTAGGATTGAAATTCCTTTTTTTTAAAAAAAAAAATGATAAAACCATAATCCAACTCACATGATTCTGATAATATATTTAATACCCCTAGACTGGGAAATGTACCACGATGAAAATCTGTGACTGTAGTAAGCCTTTAGAATCCATCAGAAGAGTGTCAATCACAAACACATGCTGTATGTGTGAGATGCGCATCATCTACAGGCAAGGTCTAATGTACGGGAGGATTCAGAGGCAGGTGATGACTCTGCATTCCCAGTTGGAAGCCATGGACTTAAGGTGAATGGTGGGGCATGAGGCCAAGGAGCAGTCATCAATTTAGGTCTCTGGGATTTTTGCTGTTTGAAGCCAAGCCTAGAGTTAAAGAAAGTCTGAGGCTTTTTCCCTCTCTTCATTTTCCCCGAGAAACCACATATGGGCTCCCTAGCTTGAATACAATGAATGCATTAGTAGGACAGAGGGCTGGCCAAGAGTATGCCCTTGGAAGATAAATCCAAACTGTAACCTACTGGCTACTTATGACTTGTGTGACTAGGTAAAGGAGAAAATTATTTTTGAATCTCACTGTCATCTTATGGAGATGAGAATATAGTACTAGAATGTAGGTCATGATACCAAATGAAGATAATGTATGTCAAATGTCTAAGCCTTCATTTCCTCACTGATTCATGGTAACCATGATCATTAATTTTATCACCCTTTTAATCTTTGTTGTTGTTAATCTCTGTGTATACCCAAGTCCTTGGCTTATTTTCTTCTCCCTTCTGGGCGTGGACTACGCTTGTTTTGTCCCTCATGCCTATCCCCACCCCACTATTCCCATAACTAAGGAAAGACATTGGAATTGCATAGTACCTTGCACCTTGCATGTCTGTTCTTGTTACATGAGGTGTGGGCCATCTCATTTCTTCAGTCCTGTTGGTGGCTGGAGGTTTTTAACTGACAGTGCCTGCCTGAAGAGGCCCTCATCTGTTCCCCATCTCCCTCAACAACTGCCTCCAATGTTGCAATCCAGAGAAATGAAATGAGTTTTGGATCCCGTGACAACCTTTGGAGGGAGTCACTTTGGGGATCATTTGCATCCCTTTCTTGTAGGGAGCCTCCTACATAGTTCCCAGGAATACTTTGTACCCCCAAAGATCACCTTGAATGTATTGAGTATTTATGGAAGATGGACTTATTTGAAGGCATCCAAGGTGTCCCCGTGAAGTGCCAGTATGTATCCTTCCCTATCAGGAGCTCCAAAGTTGGAGACCTAGGAAGACTGGAGGTCTTTCCACCCTTTAGAATTCCATCGGCAGTGGGGGGTGAGGGAAGGAGAAGGAGAATTCCATCGGATTTCAGCGGGAAGCAAGAAGAGATCACTATTCCCACTTGAGGACAAGAGGAAAATATTTGGCAATGGAATCCTAGACCCATTCTATTGAGTTGTGTTCTGAAGCACACAACTCTAGATCCAGTCAGTTCTTAAAATCACCAAGCTGGGCACTTTGCTCCTCTACTGATCATGCCTGTGGTGACCACTATCCAACTGCCTTTGAGACATCTTGAGACTCCTTCCAGGAGAAAGAAAAGGGCTTCGCTTTCTGGATGGTTCCTTAGAGACTTTTTTCCCTCTCAGCCTGGTCATCCAAAGATTCAGTAGGCTCTTTCCTTCTGGGAAAGTGTAGGCTTGTCCCATGAGATTTCATGTTCAAATATTCTCCTTCCATACAAAGAAGTATGTGTGACTCTAGCAGGTGGAAATCACACCCCTCAAAATGAAGCGTGGTGTTTTGAAAATCTTTCCGCTACATCAGAAACTGCTTATGCCCACTCTATGTTCTTCATATTAAAAAACACATATCAAATTCTCTTCATCGTGTCATAGTTTGGAAATGAAAGGGGGGGGGGGGAAGAAGTCACTGAGAAAAATGTGTGTGAGACTTTACCGAGGCCCAAATATCTGGAAAACAGTTTGAGAGTTGCTTGGCCAAGCTCAAAGCACTGGCTAAGTCTTCATATCCCTGCTATCGACAGCTAATTTCTTGAGCAAATTTATTCACTGTTTTTGCAAAAAGGAGAAAAAATGTTGGCAGCACGAAGTCACCTCAGATGTGCAGACAGCTCAGAAATTCCTGAGTTCAACTTTTTTAAGCGGTTCAGAAAATTCAAGCAACATGACTTATTTGCTTGTGATCTTTCACTAAAGGACATGGAGATAGGGAGGCTCTGCCTGCTTTCAGCAGGTAAAGCAAAAACAATCGATGACTGACATATCTTTATTTCTCATTGTGTGTGCATTCGTTGATGTCTTGGAGGAAGAAGGGAATAACAAACAAGCTATTTTTGATTTTTACAGTAAAATGTAGCTGTGTGTCTTCAAGAGAAGACCATGTCTGCTTAAAACTTGGAAACGTGAGCTTGACTCTGACTTCATTAATAAAAATCAAATGGTCTATTTAGTGTCTGAACTAGACCTTAACTCTGGGTCAGTACTCCTAGCTTGGTCTTGAGTCACTCTCTTGGTTTGGGTCTCCTCCAAAGAAGGCCTTCAGATATGAGCATGGATGGTTCATCTGAGTCCCTGGGTGGTACAGAGGGTGAATGCTCTCAGCTGCTATCAGAAAGACCAGCAGGGTGAGTTCACTAAGTGGAACTTGAGAAGAAAGGGCTGGGGACTGACTTCTGAAAGGCCAGTCATCGAAAAGTCCGTGGAGCATATTTCTACTCTGCTACATGGGGCACCATTCCGCGTCCAATTTTTTTCAGTGGAAATTGCTGGTAGTGTTGGTTCTGACTCAAGACCGTGTAGATCTGCGGTCTTATAAGTCTGGGAGTCTTGTTGAGGAGACGTGGTGGTGTAGGGATTCCATGTTGGGCTGCTAACCGCCAGTCAGTTCAGCAGTTTGCAGCCACTGGACACTTCGTAAGAGAAAGATTGGGTTTTCTAGTCTAGTAGAGTTAAAATCTGGAAAACCCACAGAGGCAGTCCTACCGTGTTCCACAGGATCACTCTGCGTAGGCATTGACTCAATGGCAGGAAAGTTGATTGAGGAGTCTTGCTAGTGTGATGATTAAGCACTCATCGGTTAACCCAAAGGTTGCTGGCTTGGACCTTCTCAGAAGCTCTGTAGGAGAAACATCTGATCATCTGCTTTTGAACTTTTCTTTTTCTTTCTTTTTTTTTTTTTTTAGTAACCCCCACCCCCACCCCAAGAGACTGCATCACTCCGGGAAATACTTCAATACCAGGTTGATGCACAAAGTGGATGGAACAAGCTCCTAGTCCAACGCCTACTTGCAAAATACATTTAATATATTGTCCTCCGATAGAGGATGTATCAGATATTAAACTAATAGGGACAGATACTACACTTGGTCTTAGCCAAAAGGCCGAGAAGCGATTGCTTTTGAACTTTTACAGCCAAGACAACCCTATGGGTTAGTTCTGCTCTGTCAGACTGGATCTCTATGAGTAAAAAATAGACTCACTGGCCCACAATAGGAATTCTGGAAGTCAGAGGTTCAAAATGAATCTCCAACCCCAAACTAACCTCATTGTTGTTAGTATAGACTTAGAGTTACCCTAGAAATTTTACCTTTCTAAGGCTGCAATCTTTATTGAGTTGGGTTGAGGGAGATAGGCTCAAAGTTGTACTTTGGCATTTGTGGAGTTGTTTTAATTTCATCAGGTTCAAGGATTTTTTTTTTTTTGCTTGGATCCTCTATCATGCTCATGGAAGTGGCAGCAGGAGTTCAAATGAAGCACTACATTGGGGCAATCCACTGCACAAGAACTCTTTAAAATGTTGGACAGCAAAGATGTTCCTTTGAAGATTCAGGTGCACCTGACCCAAGCCAGAGTATCTTCAATGATCTCCTGTGCATGTGAATGTTGGACATCGCAAGGGAAGACCGAAGAAGAATTGATGCATTTGAATTATGGTGCTAGAGAAGAACATTGGAAGTGTCATGCCTGCCAAACGAACCAACAGACCACAGATCTTTCATGGAAGGTGTACAGCCAGAATGCTCCTTAGAGGCAAATATAGTGAGACTTTGTGTCACATGCCTTGAACATGTTATCAAGAGAGACCAGTTCACTACCGAAGGACATCCTGCTTGGTAAAGCAGTGGGGCAGCGAAAACAAGGAAGGCCCTCAACAAGATGGATTGACATGGTGGATATAACAATGGACTCACGCATAATAATGATCCTGAGGCTGGCACAGGATTGGGGAATCTTTCCTCTGTTGTCCATAGCGTCATTCTGAGTTGGCACCTAGTAACAATGAGAACAACATCAACTTAACCTTGTCCAGGAGCGATGGATGCATTGGGGAAATCTGCTGCAGTAGACCGCGTTAAAGTACTAAAATTCAATGATGTGACTTTGAAAACTAAGCCGCACCCACCCAAGCGATGGTCTTTTTATTTCCTTCCTATGCATGGAATTCTAAACAATGAATAAAGAAAACGAAAGAAAATTGGATACCTTTGAATGATAGTATGTTAAATATGCCACCAATTGACAGATGAACAAATCTGTCATAGAACGAGTGTAGCCAGCTTGCTCCTTAGAAAAACGGATGATGAGGTGTCATATGAAATACCTTGGAATGTTATCAAGAGTAATCAATCCTTAGAGAAGGACCTCATGTTTATTAAAGTGGATGATCAGAATAAAAAGTCAACCTTTAAGGAGATGGGTTAACTTACTGATTGCAACAATGGGTTTAGACATAGGAACCAGCATGAAGAGAATGCAGGACTGGCAAAGGTCACTGTTGTATGTTGCCTCACTAACAGTCTGAACCGACTCCATGGCACCTCATAATCACAGGTTAATCAGGTACATTTTCCCTGACCCTCCCATCTAACCAAGTGTTGTCTGAAAGTCCCGTTGGGCATCTGCAGGATCCAGCAATTCCTATTTTTAGTGTCCCCCGGAGGAACATCCCAGCATCACAGAGCTTTCTTTATGTCTCAGCATTATTTTGGTCCTGATTGGGAGGGAGCCAAGATTGAGAGACTGTGTCTACACCCACCACTCTGTAATTTAAGGGTCTGCTGTTGACCTTACTGGTAAGAAGTATGCCGTTGAAAGAACAGTGACATCTGAGTAACCACAGCCTGAACCAACAGCCTGGCTCGCACATCATTGCTCATTTTCCATCCTAAAACCTTGGCGACAATATGATTAGGTGTGTTCCCAAGTTTGCCTAGAGGACACCTCATGTGCTGCCATCTGTAGCATGATGAGGAGAGTGCTCCAGATTGAAGCTGCAGGGATGAGCTTAAAGGGTGTGAGGGAACAGGATTCCTAGAGTTGTTGTTGTTGTAAGGGGCTGTTGAGTCTGCTCTGACAAGTGGTGGCCCTGGAGAGGTGACAAGGTCTTATTCTCTGTTCAGAAAAGGAATTATTTCTCATCCTTTGAGAAAATGCTGCCATGTACCTGGTCCAGTGCCCATGAAGGATTAGACTATGCAGATTTCATTTGGAAGCACTCTTTCTGTTCTAAAAACATGACGTGACATTTATTTTAAACACTGGAAGTAAAAGCGTGGCTGAAAACATTTTCTTGATGAAAATAATTGGTCTTCAGTCATGGATCCCAATTTGTTCCAGTGGAAAAGCATGCTTCAATGTGTTAGTAGGTCTAAGATAGGTAAATGCTGTTTCCTCCTATAGTACAAATTCTTTTCATGTTTTGAGAAGGTTGGTGTGTTAGTCCGGGTAGGCTAGAGGAACAAATTTCATAGACACGCATATAGATATAGGGAAAAGGTTTATATACAAGAGGAACAGGACATTGAGCCCAGTCCAGTTCAAAGTCATAAGTCCGATATTAACCCATATGCCCCAAAATCAGTCTATAAAGACTCTTTCCGATGCATGAATTCACAGGTCAGTGGGTACAGAATCCCGGCACTGGCAGGGGTCTTCACATGGCTCCTCGCTTCCAGGGCTCAGGGTCCATCAACAGCAGAAGCAACTCATCGCTGGCAGAGGTTTCCACGTCTTTTCAGAGGTCTGGCTCCATCAGGGCAAAGCTGTGTGGTCTCTGCCGGCTCCTCTAGCCTCACGGATGCTGCCATCTTGTCTTGTCCGTGATTCATCGTCTCCCAGACTAACTCCCAACAACTGGGGAAGATAGCTTCTCATCTTCAAAAGGGAAATATCGTGAGATTTCCCAGAAGTCTCAGGAGAAAGCCATGCCCACATAGAGGCCTCATTGGCTACTCAATGACTATCTCCAGATTAACAGGCTAGGCTCCACCCCCACATTTCAATCATAAAATTAACATAAACACATGACTGCCACAGATGGAGTTTGGGAAATTGTAATATTTTGTAGGGAATAACCCTCATACTATTTTGTATGTGAGTCTTGTATAAAGAGTTCAGTGTTAGATTTAATTTAAGAGACAGTGAATTGTTGCAGTCCATCAAAGTAGAACCACACGTTGTGGAAGACTAGCAGCTAAGGCTTCAAGTGAACTTTATTCCTAATATCAGCCAACCACAGAAGAGATGACTCTCTAAAAACAGCAAGGGGAATGTGGGTGTTTCTTTTTTAGCTAAGGCATATACCCTCTAAGATACTGGGAATGAACTTCTTGCACATTAAAGGTAGGTGAAAAGTTAATAATTGCCCTCAACTTCTCTGAGCCATACATTGAGAGTGAGTAGGTCATTTCTGGTAAACCAGCTGATCTACTTTCATGGTACTCTATTTTGATGCTGACATCCTATTGAGTTCAGCAATAATCCCAGATGGGGTTATTCTAATATTTGTCTCATTAAAGCTGTGAGGTCTTGAAGAATAGTCTTTTATTCACATTTTGGCTAGAGTATAAAACTGGAGACTCTTTCTCCTATTAAAACACCACACCAGATGAACAAAATGTTCTTTTATTATTTTACCCGCCACCCTTTGGAGAAAGGTGGGGCTTTCTACCTTTGTAAAGAGCTACAGTCTCAGAGATTCACAGGGGCAGTTCTACCCTGTCTTACAGGGTCTCTAGGAGTTAGCATCAATGGCAGTGACATTTTTTAAAAATATTCCTATATATGTATGCAGGTATGTTCTCATACAACACCCCTTACCTATTTAGCATACTGTATCAATTTACAACATATTATTGATGTCTATTGCTGTTACAGGATTTTATATGTTATAGAATTTACCTACTCACACCTAGCTGCCACCATCTCAATTCCAACTGATAGCATTCCTATGGAGGGCGTTCCAAACTGTAAATCTTTATGGGGGCAAACTGTCTCATCTTTCCCCCTTGGGTTTGAACTGATGACCTTAGGATTAGCTGCTCAAACCCTAACCCTTTGGTTCTGGGCAAAGCCATATGGTCCTGTCATACATACCCCTCCTGCCCCATATTGTGTAGGGTCTTTCCCTTCACAAGAATGAACTTTGATGCTCTTTCTCCCCTTCCTAGTCCCTCCATAGCAACCATCAAGAAAGGCCCTTTCGGTATGTAGACCTTCCCTTGGCTTTATGTAATTGTGATCTCATAAATTGCATTAGTCCTTTTGTATTTGATTTCTTTTACTCAGCCTCATATGTTCCAGATTTGTCTGTGCTGTGAGACGTTAGGCGGATTCATCACTATTCTTCATCATTGTGTGATAGTCCATTGTAGGGACATAGAACAGTTTGCCTAGTTCTCATACACTGACATGTCTTTTTGCTATTATGAATAGTGCTGTGATGGACATGGGTGTGTGTATGTCTATTCTTGCCATTTCTCTTTTTCTCTAAGATATATACCTAGGTGTCAAATTGCTGGATTGTAGCTTTGGTGGGCATAGTGAGTTAAATGTTGCACTGTTAGTCAAAGAGTCAGAAGTTCAAACCTGCCAGTTTATCTGGGAGAGAAAGATGAGACAGTCTTCTCCCATAAAGAGTTAGTCTCAAAACCTTACAGAACCACCCTATTTTGTCCTAGAGGACCGTTACAACTCAGTGCCAATTCGTTTTTCATGGTATGTCTATTTCTGACTTTTAAGGAAACACTGGATCGTTTCCCATAGTCATTGTTTGCAGTCCCACCAGAAGAGTATCTGAGTTCCAATCTCCCTACAATCTCCCAGACTTTGCTGTTTTCTGCTTGGTGCCCTTAATGCCAAAGTGAAGTGGTATGTCACTGTGATTCCAATCTGTATTTCTCTTAGGGGCAATGGTTGGTAGTGCATTTTCGTGTGCTAGCTATGTGGATGCATTTGGTGACATGTCTGTTCATGTCCTTCACTCATTTTTCAATTGATTGTTTGAATTTTTACTGACGAGGTGTTGATATTTTCTAGGCATTTTAGAGATTAGACCTTTGTTGAATATGTCATAGCCCATTTGTTCTCCCTGCTCCCTGCAAGTCTGTAAGTTTTCTTTTGGCAAAGCCTTTGGTTGGGCATCAGTATTTTAATGCATAAGAGATACCCGTTATATATTTTTCTTCCACTGTTCGTCTACATTTAGCTATTCTACTCAGAGTTATGCTATAGATTATGGATCCTAGCCTTGTCCCTATTTTTTCTTGCATGCTCTTTCTAGCTTTAGGTTTCACAACTAAGTCTTTGATCCATTTTTACTTCATTTTTATGTGTGATGTGATGTAGGGATGTTTAATTTTTTTTTGGTAAATGAGCATCGTTTGGCCAGCACCCTTTGTTAAAGAAATGCCCTCTTCTGTATTTAGTAGACTTCGATGCTTTGTTGAAGACTAGCGGTGGATTGTTGCTGCTGGGAGGTTTCATCTAATTGCTTTTGACTCATAGCTGCCCCAAGTCTATCAGACTGAAATGTCATCGCTCAGTCCTGAGCCCTGCTCACAAGGCCTGTTATGTTGCAGGCTAGTGTTGCAGCCACAGTTCTCTCCATCTCTTTGAGGACCCTCCTCCTTTTTTTTTTATCACCCTTCCAATTTATCAAGCATGATGTCCTTTCCCAGCATCTGGATTCGCTCCTCCTAACATGTCCTAAGTATGCAAAATGAAGTCTCACCAGTCTTGCTTCCAAGAAGCATTGTGGCTGTGCTTCTTCCAAGACAGACTCGTCTGTTCTTTGGGCACTCCCTGGTACTTTCAACGTTTCACGGGCACCATAATTCAAGTGCATCACTTTTTCTTCTGTCTTCCTTAGTCAGTGTCCAACTTTGACACACTTATGAGGCGATTAAATATACTGCAGGTAGGTCGATGGATTTACTTCTAGGTTTTCAATCCTGTCCAGTAGTATATGTGTTTGTCAAGGTACTGGTACCAAACTCTTTTCAATATCATGGCTGTGTAGTAGAGTGTGAGACCAGACTCATTCTTATTTGGGGGGAGGGGGACGGGGAGGGTAATGTTGTACTAACTTATCCAGGGCCTCAGAAACATAAACCTTAAGGATAGAGTTAGTGTTATACATAAAACTTGTTCTTTCTGAAATGAAAATTGTCCTTGATGTATGAACTCGAAGGTTCTTCATTTTCTAGTTAATAAGGAAGAGAGGGCAGGATTTCTTTAGGGTGTGTTTCAGAGGGTTCAGGGCATATATAAAACCTCCAGGTGATCAAGAGCCATACAATACATGCAACCGTTTCTAACACTGTGGGGGATCAGCTTTCAGATGGACCAAATGTGTTGGAAGGAGCATGCTCTTCCATGTTGGCACCAAAAGGAGACTTTCAGTGGTACTCTTTGGAAGAAGGACTTCTGAGTTATTTTCTAAAATATTGTCCCACCTCACTGTGGCTTCTAATTGGTAGTGGTGGTATTTGGCACATCTTCCAGGTTGACCAACATTTCAGGGTTTACTTGGTTTCATAGTTGCGGTTCTTATGCAGGACAACATTATTTGATCTTGTAATTTTCTTGTAAATTAAAGGTTGAAAGGGTGTGCTGCATAGTGAGGCACCAGTGTCTAAGCCAGAGGTTAAGACTTGACCAGACATAGTCTTCAACATAAATACAGTTGCGGTCACCAAAGAAAGGGCTACGGCTTTGAATGCTGATCATGTCTCAGACATTGTGTGTAACTCATAATATCCTCACTCCAGTCTTATGAAGAGAGACTGGCAATTGACAGGATACAGTTGATTTAAACTCTGGTAAAACCTGGTGATGGAAATTATTAAGGACCTCTTGCATCACCTCTCCCTGAATTCTCTGGTAACACCCCCTCCTACCATCGTTGTGGTAGCTAGATGGATATCATTACACTTCTTTGATTTTGTCTTGCTCTCCTCCTCTATAGGACTTTGGAAGATGTTCTTCTCCTTGTCTTGAGGAATCACTCTACATTTTTTCCTTCACCCCTCACCTCATTACTACCAGTTCCTCTTCCTGATGTGGAAGCAGGGTGTCTTGACATTCTAATCCCCCAGCAGGTAATTCAATGTTATAAACGCTCTCAGACAATATACTTGGCCTTTTGGTGGCTCTGTTTGCTTGATCAATCAAATAATCGCCCCCTTCAATGGTAAGCTCTATTAGAGCAGAGTTTATGTGAGGTTTTACTCACAGCATATCCCCCATGAACTGAATGACATGCTGTCAGATCCCGGTATTCGCAGAAATAGTAAGTAAGCTGTGTAAGTAAATAGGCAAGTGATACTCTAAGTATTGCTCCGAGTGGCTCACAGATAAGTAAATGTCAGATCTGGAACTCAAATCGGTCTTGATGATTTCAAAATTGGTAAATAGTAGTTTAAGGGTGCAGGTACTGAAGTAAGAATTCTTGTGTTCAGATCTTGACTCTCTTACTCCCTAGCTCCATGAACTTGATTATATGAACCTTTAAAGACTTAGTTTCTTAGACAAGATTAATAATAATCATCATCTAAATGAGACATGTTGTGTCATAGCATAGCCATATAGCATAGCAGTAATATCATTATCATTACATAGTCTTCTTATATCAGGAAATGCACATATACCATATGATTTATATTGTATAATATATCTAGTCTGTATACAAGGTATAGGTATATATTACACGAAACTCAAAGACTGCAACCTTCAGTGTGGATTACAGCTCACTGTAAAAACACCATCTCAAAAAAAGAAAAAACACCATCTCCCCATCACTGCGCTAACGTTGATTCATCGTGACCCTGAAGGAGAAAGTGAAATGACCCCTGTGGGTTTCTGGGAGTGTAATTGTTTCCTGGAGTAGGAAGTCCCATCTTTCTCCTGAGGAGTTGCTGGTGGATTTGAACTGCTGGACCTTGCAGGGAGCAGCGCAATCTAGAACCCACTCTACCACCAGGGTTCTCACAGCTTAGGACAAAGAAAACACAGGTCCTCACCACCAGATCGACAAGCAGCATCATGATCAGTAGAAAGAAAACCAAAATTCAAGGATTTTGTTTTACTTGAATTCTTTTTTGGGGGAGTGTGGGGCAATCACTGCTCTCTGGTGGGAATGGGAGGCCCAGCCTTGCTCCTGGAGAGCTGCTGCTGGATTTGAACCGGCAAGCCAGTGGGCCGCAGTCCCGCACTCCACCACTGTGCCACCGGGGCTCAGCCCCACTTGAATTCTTAATTGATGCTCAGGAAAGCAGTTGTCAAATTAACAAATGACGGGTTACATTTGGAAAATCTGCTGCACATCCGCTCTTTAAAGTGCTAAAGAGCAAAGATGGCACTTTGAGTGCTAAGGTGAGCTTGCCCCAAGCAGTGGTGTTTTCATTCACTTCATATGCATGGGACAATGGGGTGATCAATAGGGAAGACCAGAGAAATCTGAACGAATTTGGATTATGATGTTGCTGAAGAATATGGAAAGTATCATGGACTCCTAGAAGGGTCAACAAATCTGTCTTCGAAGAAGTCCAGTCAGGTTGCTTCTTAGAAGCTAGGTGATCCAAAATAATAATAATTCATAAATTATCAAGCATTCATGATTGAGGGGAGAGTGGGGAGGGAGAGAAAAATGAGGAACTGATTCCAAGGGCTTACGTAGAAAGCAAATGTTTTGAGAATGGTGATGGCAACAAATATATAAATGTGCTTGACATACAATGGATGTATGAGCCCCCAATAAAATAATTTTAAAAGTATATCCTTCTTATGTTTTATTGCTTTTCCTATTGGATTGAAGTTTTTCCTGATCTTTAAGCCACTGCTATCTTTGTAGCATATATAATATACACACACACACTAGAAAACATTGTATACAATAGCATTGCTTTACATTTCATTTTGGCCCAATAGAGAAGAATATGTGCTGTTATTAGCACTTCATGTAGCATTTGGAAAAGCTGAGCTAGATATAAATAAACTGTGAAGAAATGAAAAGAAAAAAAAGAAGTTAGGCTATCCAGGCTTTGGACTTATTATTAGGAGAGAAGACCATCATACGTGGTAAAGTAGAGGATCAGTGAAAAAAAGAGATATTTATTTATTTATTTTTATGTTGTTATTTTATGTTTTTATTATTATCCTTATGAAAAGATCATTTGGGGGCCTCTTAAAACTCTTATTCTTCTCTAGACAATTACTTTCCATGGAGCTCTTTGTATCAGTTCCCCTCCTTCCCCACCTCCACCCTCATGACCCCTTGATAGATTATAAATTATTACTGTTTTCATATCTCACACCCATCACTGTCTCTCTTCCCCCATGTTTTGTTTTTCTTCCCCCTGGAGGCTTTACGTTGATCATTTCGATCGGTTTCCCCTTTCTCCCTTTCTTCCCCCTGCCTGCCTTCTCTTTACTCTTCTGGCATCAGTATTCCCATTTCTGCTCCTGGATTCCTTGTATCATGAGCTCTTATCTTTATCTATACCTGTATACCTGCTCTGTACTCTTACAAAGTAAGAGGCACACTGGGGCCATAATTGTGCATGCGTGTGTGTGTGTGTGTGTGTAAGCATGTAAGCCTCAAGGAACCAGAGAAATATTGTGTGTTTCATCGCTGCTTTACTGTGCCCTGGTTGACTCATCCCTTCCCTGTGACCCCTTTGTGGGGGGATGGCCCATTGTCTACAGATGGGTCACTGCTTTGTCGCCAGCATTCTCAACCTTATGTTTTTGTTTATTTGTCATGGGTTGAGGCAGACCTTTAAGTGGACGGATGATAACAATGGGCTCAGCATAACAATCATGTGGATGCTGAAGGGCTGGTGGTGTTTCATTCCATTTTGTGTGGACTACTAAGCTGACTCTGACACCTAATAAAACAACCTTGAGTGGCACCTTCCTGCATGATACCTTGGATGATTTCCTCCCTTTGTTGCTTCTCAGATCGTACCATTCCCAAATGCTTGTTTCTTAGAGCTTTCAAGGGTGTTCCTGCCTCCAGACCTTTGCACTTATCTTTCCTAGGAATATGGTTTTTCTCTCTCTCTGCATCTCTTCCCAAATGCATCTTCCTCAGGCATGCCTTCCTTGTGTCTTTTATCAAAAGAACTCGTATCACCCTGATTTTCTCTCCTTCCTTGTAGAACTCACACATCACATGATTCTCTTTAAGCTCTGGGAGCCCGTGGTTGAAGTCTATCTTCGTCACAGCAGTAGGCTCAGCATCTAGTACTAAGCCCAGTGACAGTCAGTGCTCACCATTTTAAAAAATGCAAGTGACTTGATACCACTCATAAAATTCCAAATATATGATCTTGAAGAGAAAAAGAAAGCTTATTCATAATCTCTCTCCTGTAATGCCATTTTGCCTGTGGAATGTTCTATATATTGTAAAATTATCTAGCTATGTAAGTCTAAACTACTTATAGCACCCCCAGGACTTCAATTTTTTTTAAAAAAAAGCATGCCTAGACTTTGATAAAATTTGACTGTGAAATATTTTTATGTGAGTTGAAGGTAACTTTCAGCTCTTTTCCCCAAGCAAATCCTTGAAAGGAAAAAGCAAATGACAGCTAGAGGCTATCAGAAAGTATCTTCAGTATAGCTAGTTAGAAATTAGGTATCTATAGCATTATTAAAAAACAAAACAAAGCTAGAAACCTACTTTTCCCAAGAAAGATGTTTTTGATTATCTTGAAGCCTTTTTTATTATTTAACATTGTGCAAACATTTAGAAATTGGATTTGCAATTTGTATTTTTTGGATGGAAGCACTTAAAAATTTTTTAAGAATATTTTTATTTTTTTATACAAAATTTTTGATTGTTGAAAAAATATTTTATAACCAAACAAGTAGTCTATATGGTGAAAGCTAGTCAGAGAAAAGCACTGTCTGTGCTAGCTCTAAGTCCTATTCAAATCAACTACATGGATTTCTTTCCTTTTGGAAAAGAGACATAAATTTAAAATATTCCTGTGTGTGCCTAGAAAATGGCAGTTGGAAACACTTAACTATTTCTGACCTCATCTTTCTTTTGCACTGCCCACTCTCAGCATTACTCCTCGAGGTGCACTTATCTTAGCCCAGTACACACAGTGGTCTGGGCCTCTGCCCAGTCACCCTGGGGCAATCAAAACTCTGAGCTTGGGACAACATTTTCATGAGGCCCAAGAAATAGTTCCCATGTGCATCTCTTCTTGTTTTTGTGTCCCTTCTCCTTTCTATTGTATTCAAATCCCATCCTTTAGTCCTCTTCAGAGAGCTCATGAAAGCAAAAAGCCTCACCACATCAAGAGCTTATTTTTAGTTGCATAAGCCCATTTCACTCCAGTTGAGTTCTAACGAATGGAAATCCTCATGTTTCAGAGTAAAACTGAGTAGCCTAAGTTTTCTGATCTTACGAAAGTAGATCACCAGGTCTTCTCATGGTGCTGCTGGCTAGATTTGAACTGCCAATCTTTTGGTTAGTAGTTGAGCACCAAGAGTTTGCACCATATGACACCTTTGCAGATGCGTGTTTACAATTTGTCACCATTGAAGGTCTCTTAATGGGTTTCTTTCTCCTATGGACTGTCTCCTTCAAGACTTTGTGAGGACTGTGAAAAGGTTTTCCCTTCAGAGATGTATGAATGATACAGGCAGGTTAGGCGGATGAAATAAACAACCTTCATATCTCAGGACCCTGAAAGGTCAAAGCCCTTTCTTGCAGCTCAGGGTACATGCTTATTATGGGAAGGGTGCAGCCTCTTTCCCACATTACTCTGAGCCCCAAGCTGATGGTGCACCTACCAATCAGAATAACCCAGGATGCTGTGGGAGAGGCACAGAGAAGATGATTAAAGAACTGTTAGGGAAAAACAATACATTGGCAACTTATCAAGATGTGATGAAGACCTCCAAATTTAGTCACTACAATCACATGCTGTCTCTTAAAGCTTTGAAAGACTTTTCAGTGTGAATACCATCGGTATTATTAAGTCACATCGTTTTTTTTTTTTTTTTTTTACCTTCAAGAGAGATGAGTGTCAGCTCACTGTCCTACCACCATGCACTGAAGGAGAGAAAACAGCAAAACTCGAACAACTGCTCTCCATACCATATCTAACTGCTTGGAAGAAGCTTCCTCAAGTGCCACCTTGGGAAGTCCTGAGTCTCTGTCTTCACTGGTGATGCAAGCACTATGAAACTTTCTTGCAAGATGTTGAACTACCTTTCAAGACGTTGAGTCATATTACCAAAAGCAGCACAAGAGACTCCATTTTTAAGAAAAAAGTAACACTCAAGTCTGACCCAAGGTTGAGCCACTCCCAAATAGTTCCTAGAAACTGAGTCACTCCCAAGGGTAGCCTAGAAACTGTCAACAAAGAGTCAAAAGAATCACCCCAGAAACTCTGGAGGACCCTAAGAATGTCAAGGAGACTATTTAAACCTGGGAAGAGACACTAACTTTTCGGAGAGCTAGGAACCAAGGAGACATCAACTCCTGCTCTTTTCAACCCTACCCAGGGTGAGTACACCAATAAAGGCAATGCTTTTTGAGACTCTAATGCTAAAATAATAATGTGTAGTGTGTACCCTGATACTCTTATAGTTGCCACAATATTCTTCTATTTCGTAGTTTAAGTTAATTTTAAAATGGTTTAATCATTTAATGTGTGTTTATAGTCAATAAACCAAACATTCAAAAGAGTAAAAATACATTAAATAATTATTAACCACACGGCTTATGCCAACTGGTCAAGAGGAGGGCATGGTTGTTCAGCTATAACTGTAATGGGAGATCCAGACAATGGAATCACATGGGTTGGGTAGTTTCTGTTCCTGGATGGCCAGTGGCCATTGATGGTTTTAAAAATCTTCACAGAGACTTCTATAAATACAGGCTCCTTCTCCAGAATCTTATTCCCAAAGTCCAGCATCCATCCTTAGTTCTAACTCTGTCAGTTATATTCTTTTGGAATAATAATAAGAATTGGACAATAATTGTCTTTCTCCCTAAGTAGGAGAGGGATACTAAAGCTGCTATAAATATAAATTCTGATAGCCAGTGAAGGGTTTTATGTTTTATGGCAGAAAATGGCAGGAAAAAAAAGCTCTGATATCAATAGCTTGATGTAACTGTCCCTCCAGACCTAATATATGATTTCACCTCATATCATTAACTCTGATGGGCTGCCCAGAGTATTGCATGGGGTTGGATACAAGTGCAATGATTGATTAACGGTGCCTGCCATCAAACCCAGAGAGGTCACTGTGGAACACATTTGAATTCCTGGTGATCACTTCCCAGCCATGCCCTTCTTCTTTGGGATTGCATCCTGATGGAACAGTCTGGTTCTTAATTTGTCCCCATGGATTTCTTGTGATCTGGGTAGGTGGCTCAGAATGGCAGGCCTCCATTTGCAATCGCTAGTTGGGTGCCTCAGAGGAAGTATATTAAATAAGAAATACATTCAAAGAAAAAGAAAGCAAGCAAACAGAAATAAAACCCAAAGCTTGACATTTGGCGATTTATCAGCTGTTGAAGAGTCGGGTTAAACTGAGTTTGAGCCAGAGAGCCTGACCAACGACTAATGTGAATCCCTTCATCTGAACCTGAGTCTGATTGTCCAGAAGAGACACTATTTGGGACATTGGCCAACTTTCCTGTCAGATGTGCAATGTTCTTGATTTTTGATTTCAGTAATGATTGACAGAGTTGGGACCAATGTGAGATGGTGTCTTGTGACTGTATTTGGCAGAAGAAACACAAGGAAAATGTTCAGAAGTAAAAACGACAAGCAACTCTTAAAGACAAGCAACACTTGGACAACTTATTGAGATGGGAATGAAGCTCTCCAAGGTAGGTCAAGAGTACAAGGCTAGAGTCGTACAAAAAGCTGCTTGGATCTTGTTTTACCATCAGTGTTTGATTTAGAGGCTGAGAAAATATATCCCTTTTTGGCTCCAGGGTAGATTTTTCGTCTTGGGTGCCTTTCTCTCCTTTAAAGAGAAGTTGAAATTTGGCTACTTTGTGAATGCTATTGCTGCTGACTGAAAATAAGTACCTGGCAGGTGCTGCTGTTGCAAACAGCCTCGTGAGCTAAGGAGAGAGAGGCTGCTTGTCAAGAGAGATTAGGAGGATATTTCAATCTGCCTGCTTACATGACCAGAAGAAAAACACATTTCATACTCTTTTATATCCTTCACGACAAGAAAAATAGTTCACACACTCATAATTCCACAGGCTCAGAGTCCAGACCTGTCACTTGGATGTACGTCTACTTCTAAGATGTAATGATATTTCTGCTGTGGGATTGGATCTCTGGCCCACTCCCTGCTTGTACGAGTTGCAGGAGTCCTCACACTTTTTAAACAGGGGGCCAGTTCACTGCCCTTCAGACCATTGGAGAACTGGACTATAGTTCAAAAAAGCAAACAAACCATGAACAAAGTCACTGTGGGCCGGGGATGAGTCGGCCGCTAAGCAGGACAGGCAGTGGCGGCAAAAACACCTAGAGGGTCAGATAAATGTCCTTGGCGGGCCCCATGAGGCCCGCGGGCCATAGTTTGAGGACCCTTGAGTTAGAGAAATCTTACTCAGACCCTTAGATTTAACTCATGACTCTCCTAAATGCTGTGCAGTGTAATTTAACAAGAGGGAGTGGGGCCGGGGGAGTCCTTCCACAGGTAACTTTAGTTCTTACTTTATGTAGCATAATCAATTAAGTTATCTTTAAAGGGCTTCTAGTACATTTTTAAAATCACTTTATTGGGGGAATCACAAAAATCCCATCACAATACATACATACATCTATTGTATGCAAAGCGTAGTTGTAGTACAGTCTTTTTTATGGATATGGGATAGACTACTAACCAGCAAATGTTTGATCTCATTTGTTCTCCCCATGGGTAATATTGCTCCTGAAAAGGATAAGAGTTGGTTCTTGGGGGAGATAATCCAAATGTTTGTGGATTATCTCAAAGGCATGTAGGCAGAGAGACCAATGGTATTAAAATTTCATGGAATGGAAGCAGTGATTGGGAAAAGGAGTTCTCAAAAAAGCCTACCTATGGTGGCAATAATGGAAAAAGATTGTGAATCTGCCTCATCACAAAACTTTTAAACACCATTTTATCAATCAGTGTTGTAACAATAATCAACGTTGGTGGTACGTGGACCCTATGGCAGCCACTATTTCAAGGGTGAGGTAGGCATCCCTCACTGTCTTGTGGTTTGCTGTGCTGTGCTTGGCAGATCCTGTGCTGGTGGCTTGTGGTGACCAAATATCCTGGCACCATTTCCCCAAGAACATTGGCTGTGTGTCTGTGGATCCTGTGTTGATCATTTTCACACCATTTCAAACGTTTCCTCATACTATGTACACTTCATAGACAACAATCTATGGTAAGCATCACTTCTTTAAAAAAATCATTTTATTGGGGTCTCGTACATCACTTATCACAATACAGACATACACATACTGTGCCAAGCCCCTTCACCTTCCTGCTGTTGTCATCATTCTCCAAATCTCTGCTTTTCCACTTGAGCCCTTGATTTCAGTTTCTCATCCCTTCCCCTATCTGCTCCTTCCTGCCCTACCACCCCTCATTATTTTATAAATTATTATTTTGTCATTTCTTTTTTATTGGGGGGGGACATCACTGCCCTCTGGTGGTTGTGGGAGCTACCCAGCCTTGCTCCTGGAGAGCCGCTGCTAGATTTGAACTACTAAGCCTATGGCACACCACAGTACTTCAGTGCCGCACTCAACCACTACACCACCGGAGTTCAGCCCTTATTTTGTCCTTTTTTACATTGCCCTCGCCCACTTCTCTAATGACTGTCCTCCAGAAAGGAGGTTATGTGTAGGTCCTTGTGACTGGCTCCCTGTATCTACCCCACCTTCCCTTCATCCATCTGGTAACTCCACTCTCACTAATGGTCCTGAGGGGTTCATCTGTCCTGGGTTCCCAGAATTTCCAGTTCCCATCTGTACAGTGTACCTCTTCCAGTCTAGTTGGATTTGTAGGATAGAAGTGGGATCATGATAGTTGGGGGGCAGCCTTCAAGAACTAGAAGAAAGTTGTTTGTTTCATTGCTACTTCACTGCACCTTGACTGGCCCTTCTCCCCGAGGCTCCCTTATAAATTGCCCACAAATGGGCCTTGGATCCCCATGCTGCTCTCCCCCTCATTCATAGGGATTTGTTTCATGTTCCTTGATGCTTAATACCTGCTCCCTCCGACTCCTCTTGATTACACAGGTTGGTGTGCTTCTTCCATGTGGTCTTTGCTGCTTCTGCGCTAAACGGCCACTTGTTTATCTTCAAGCCTTTAAGACCCTAGATGCATTATCATTTGGTAGCTGGGCATCACTTCAATAGACACTGGGAAACATTCTTGGCTGCTATTTGTTGTGATAGTCACTTTATTGTGGGGATGTGGAAAGAAGGGGACAATATTGGAGAGGTATGTATGCACAAAATGTATCTCAAGACCTCCGATGTCCCTGTAGAATTGGTGTAATTTATATATCATTTTTACATATGGATGAGTGAAGGTGGCAGAAGTCATTCAGCTAGTCAGAGGTAGAACTAGCGTCTTAACCTAGACGGTCTATCTTCGGGACTGGCTCTTGTAACCAATTCACTTTGCTGCTGTGGGGCACCAGCTTTCTGTTACACAGGTAAGAAGACATTGTCCAAAGAAGGTCCTCTACTTTCTCATGACCACATTGGTTAGACAACGTGCCACCAATTCCCCAGCACTGAGTGCAGGACTAGTTGTCTAGTCCACTTTCTCTGCCATAAGAGTCATTTTGGTATTGTGTCCATTTGCCCCTTGACAGTGGAACCACTGATAAAATGTAAGTGATAAAGAGGATTTTCCTTGATTCCCAAGGAAAGAAGTCACAATGAAGAAACAGGAACCTGTGTCTTAAATCCTGCTTTAAAATTTCTGGGAATTTCTTCTTCTTGTCATTGTACACGTGCTGGAGTGTAGTTTTAGGTGGAATTAACCACACCTTCCCTCACTCCTGGTACCCTGGTAGCATAGTGGTTATATGTTTGGCTGTTAGTCACAAGATTAGAGGTTTGAAACCATTCTAAGGGAGAAGGATAAGGTTTTCTGCTCTCATAAAAAGTCTCAGAATCCTCCAGGAGCACTTGGGTCTCTATGAGTTGGTATCAACTTGATCGTAGTGAGTTGATTTGGCTGGAATCTCATTCCCATCAGGTTTTCATAAATTGTTTTAAAAATTAACATATAGTAAAATTGACCGTTTTTTTTAAAGTGTAGAGTTCTACAAGTTTTAGCACATGGGTAGTCATATGACCTTTAGTATAATCAGCACAGAGAACAGGTCAATAGCCAATCCACTCTCCATCAGTACAGTTTGATCTCTTTGCAGCGACATGTACAGCTTGAATATGTCACTGGTCTCATAAACACTGGTTTGTGAGAAGTCACTGGGGTCTGTGGATAAATGGATTGACCTTCAGCAAATACATGACTATGTCATCATTTGGATTACCCTGTTGCCAGGAAGTTCCTGAAGTCATGAATTTGATGCTATAGGAGAAGTGGAGCCCTGTCCTACTGCGTGATGAAATTGTCCTGGTGGCCCTTACATGCACTCTTTGGCAAACAACCCTTTCCACAGCCTGAAGCAACAGTAGTTGAATGGATGAAAAACATGGCTTTGAAGAAATGGCTTTACAGTTTCCTTGGCAGCCTGTCCAGGGTTCTGGGGAAGCTCCAGGAAGATTGTGGAGAAGATAATGAGTGGACTTCATAGGTCAGGCTGTGGTTACTTGCTTGTATGAAACAATGCAGGGGAGGTTGAACTTAAAAAGGGTTTCCCTGAGGTGAATACCAGAAGTACTGTCACAATAGTGAGAGCTGCCACTCTATGGGGCTGGTTTGTTATGTTAGACAGGGTTCTCTAGAGAAACAAAACCAGGACACTTATGATTATTATATGTATATATTTATAGATAGATATACATGAGAAATAAACAGCTAATTAGTCTATAGAGCAGTATAAATGGCTCCGTGCAACTCACTTCTGTGAGACAGCTATTAGACTGGCAGTTCTTCAAGTGCTGAGGGTCGCTGGGTGCAAGTCAAGGAAGCAGACAGCTGAGTCCTCTGTAGGACAAGTCAGGCAATCTGGTCACAGGCAGCAAACAGTAAGGCAGGTCACTAACAGTCAGCCAGATGACAGGGTCTGACAGCCCCCCGCTCAAGAGACATATAATCCAGTAGCATGGTGAAGCAGGTCTTGAAGAAACTTCAAAATACAATGACACAGTCCATGGGCTAGGTGTCCCACAGGTAGTGTAGCTCACAAGTTGAGGCAGAGAACCAGCTAAGGCAGCCACACACTGGTCTGATCATCTAAGAACAAGAGACAAGAAAGGTGAGACTCACCGAGCCGTTTATCTCTTCACCCTTCAATTCATCCCACACATTTTCTTGGCCAGGTTGGCACAATAAACACCATCATACTTGTTTTTCCAGGTCTCACAAGTTTTGTGTCTTGGACAGATACAGTCACCACTTTTGACTACTCTTGATTTGATGGAAAACATTTGAATCTTTCTTCTCTGATAGGTTTCTGCCTCACACAGGTTCTGACTTGTGCAGGTTTTCTGGTATGCAGGATTATTCATCTCAGCATGCTCTTGGAAGGGAAGCGTGACTTAAATTGGCCAAGGACCCAAAAAAGTCAAGACTGCTTGATCTGCTATGTAAACATATCTAGACCTGTAGGGTCAAGAAGTGGGTTATCCACAGAGGGAATCATTAATAATATCAGATAAAATGTGAGATGACTGGCTGAGAGCCTCCCTCAAAAGGAAAGGCATCCATGCCAGGAACTATTAAATATGAGATGGATTTGATGACTGGATCTCTGGCATGCGGTGGTGCAGATGATTTGATCTTGACACTGTTGATCTGCAGACTAAAGACAGTGTAAAATCAAAGCAAAACATGGCTTTTGGGGAAGTTAAGTGAAAACTATATAGAAACTAAGCATCTGGTCTCTATTTCAGTCTCTTCTGCAACTAAAATAATCTTTTAAGAAAATGTATCCAAATACACATATGGACTTTGGAATAGATAGATCAAGTTCTGTAGATTGAATGGATGAGTCTAAGACCTTGGGGATTCTGATAGCAAGAAGACTAGAACAAGTGTAGCACAGTAGTGAAGAACTTAGGCTCTGGAGTTAAGAATTCCTTAGGGTTGTTTCTAGAAACTAGCATCTATCTATAAGCTGCACAAGCTTCATCATTTTCCACCAAGCCATTTAAAAATAAACAAGCGAAAATTTTTAATTGGGGATTGAGTGATGGTTTACAGAGCATATCATTGGTCTTTATTTCAACAGTTCATACACATCCATTGCAATCCCCTCAGTGCTACATCACTTACCCCGCTCCCTCCCTGGGCTTCCTCTGTCCCTCCCTTCTTCTTTCCTAACCCTCTGAACTTTGCCCTTAGGTAAATGCTGCCCCCTTTTCATCTTAAATGATGATTAGTGTAACACAGGGGTGAGTACAGTTGCAAATCATAGTCTTGGGGTTTTACCAGGCTTGAGCTGACCAGTTAAGCCTACACAGCCCATGTTACAGACCATAGTACTGGCTCTTAAAGATGCTACTGATTGACACGTTAGGGAGAAGCATCCAAGTAAAAATGCCTGGGACAAGAGAGTAACCGGTGAGAGCTGTTCATGTGATGATAGTGATCACCATCACTATCAAAGTGGAAACAGAAGATACCAGTCAACATTTGAGTGGGCTAGCGAGTTCTGGGAAATTCTAAGTAAATGATGAGGCTCCACTGGCATGTAGTTGTCAGCAGTGGGAAGTGAGGAGAGAACCAACGGACTCAGGAAAACATGCTGAGCTGCAAGGTCACAGTGGGACTTTTGTGAAACAGGGAGACTTGATGGGGAAGATGGGTTGATCATCACAGGACTCCTGAAAGCACTGCATTATCAATTATGAATGGACAATGTCCTGTAGCCATCTTGGGTCTGATTGGTTGATATTGTTCTGGGGAACACTCAGGGAGGGCTTGGGTTTTCTTTCTCCAACCAGCTTTTTAATTGATGGTTGCTTTGTGGTAAACCTATTTCTTTACATTTTTATTAGGGTTTCTGAGATCTTCTGTAGAAGGGATTTGGTTTGCTATTTCAATGAATTCTTAAAGCCCTAGCTTTGAGAAATCTTGACCTCTCTGAGTGTGTGCCAAAAGACTCACGAATACTCTAGACTGACTTTCAAAATGTAACCCCATTAAGCCAAATATGACAGTCTGAAACCAGTCCATCTATTATGAGAACAATGCACTCAGGATCTGCAATCACTTCCCTTCATTCCAACTCAAGGCAGAAGTGTGCTATTTCCCCCTCTTGAACTTAGCCATGATTTAAACATGATACGTTATCATTTTAATGTCTGTGGGCTTTATTCAAGAATTCAGTGATGAAAAACCAAGACACATGAAAAATGGTCTTTGGTAAAAGGCTATATTAAGAACACATTCAGAGAGAGATTAAACTAATTGCACACAGGGGGATGTGGGTTATGAGGGGCTTTATTTGTGTTTCTACTTCGGGTTATAGTCTCTGAACACATTTCTTCATTGGGTATTAGATTCTATTAGAAAGGAGTTTGCCATGATAATGAATGTGGTGATAACGAACAGGAACAACAAGACATAACAGGAGGACTTCACAGCTCTGACATTGATGACAGTGACTGTGAGAGTGTACAGTCACATGTTTCATTTCCACCGATGGGGGCATTTCAGATTGGATGGTCCAAAGATTTATTTACTGAAGCCGTTCGTGTTGGAGAGGGTTGTTTTGTTCATCATTCTCTAACAGCAGTTCTCAACCTGTGGGTCGCAACCCCCTTGGGGACCAAATGACCCTTTTACAGAGGTCGCCTGATTCATTATAGTAGAAAACTTACAGTTATGAAGTAACAGTGGGAATAATTTGATGGTTGGAGGGCTAACACAACATGAGGAAGTGTATTAAAGGGTCATGGGATTAGCAAGTTTGAGAACCACTAGTCTATAAAGTCAGTTTCTTCATGATTCTGGATGTCCAGAACCAGAGTATTCAAAAGCATTAATTTATGTCCTCAAGGTATTTCTTGTAGCTCCCCCTTTCTTAGTGTCTAAGTGACTCTTCCTTTCTCCCATATGACCACTTTGATGAAAACAAACTTTATAGACTAATTGAATACAATCTCTCGCATTAGTATTTTTTAATGTAAACATTTCCCCCCTTTTTCTTATTCAACTCACTGGCATTCACTTAGAAAATCTGGAAAAGAGGGAAATTAGAGGAAAAGAAAGGGCATTTGTCTCAGGCGAGTCAGTCAAAATATTCTGCTACTAGAGTTCCAATTCACACATACTTGAGTTTATTCCCAACAAAATGTTTTAAAATATGTCACTGCAATTAGTGATCTCTGCAGTAAAAAGTTGTTTCATTCCCAGGAGAGTGCCTTCTAGAAAAGGTGCATTCACCATAGTTGTCTTGGAAGTGATGGGATGAGTCAGTTAGATCCAAGGCAAAGAGGTAATACTCAAGGTTCTGACAAGGTTTTCTTGGGTCCCCTCAGGGGTAATATTGATAGATTTTGTGGAAAGACATGGAATGGTCATGGGAACTGATTGTGAAGAAGTTTTAAAAAAATGCAAGAATGCATTGGGTGAGAAACAGGCCGGGCCATTAGAACAATTTGTTTCCATGATGACAATGCACTAACTCCTTTGAGAGTAACAAGGGTTGTCCTTGGAGAATTTTGTTGAGGAACCTTATGTCATCCACTGTTTGAGCCTGGTCTTGCTCTTCCAAGCTTCACTTTGCTCCCCAAACTCAGAAAGTATTGAAAAGGAACATGATTAGAGTGGCTTGAGGATATCCAAACTGCCACTTAAATGCAGTGATGTGATCTTATGTGATGATGTGACTTCATAGAATCTTTCAGGCAATGGGAAGAGTTGGAGGAAATGACGCGAAGTGAAATTAGCCACGCACAAAGGGACATGTACTGAGTCCACTGAGGTAAGCTCGAACAGTACAATGGGCACAGAGGATAAGCTACTTATTGCATAAATCCTGGGTTGAGATCTAGGCACTTTGGCAAGGATCTGACCCAACTCAGAGTTGCATATGCCAGCCAACTGAAAAAGAGAGGAAATGAGGGGGGGAGGGAGGGAAGCAAACAAATGACGGTGATAGGAGAACAGGGTACTATTACATCCATGAGAAGGGTATTGTTGATGTCTTCACAGGAAAGGGAGAGAGGTCTGGAGTGCCAAGCCTTGAAGGCAACATACTGGCATGGAGAGGGAACGAACAGAGGACAACAGGGCTAGGTACAAGCCAAGCTATGTTGACTTCCTCCCCAGAAGAATGTATTACAGCATTAAAGATATAGGTTGGGGAGAGTGATGGATCTGTCCAGCCCACACGGGTATGAGTTAACTGAGAAAGAGAGAGAGGGAGAAAGTAGACCTTATCATGGCCCACCAAACCTCCAGGGACATTTCTGTTCAGAGCAGCCAATGCACAGAGGGGACCACAGGGTCAGTCCCACCAAGAGACAAAGCATTCCCTCAGTGATCCATAGCACGATGGGTGACAGCCTTGGGGACACTGTGTGGAAAGTGTGCCCAGTCTTCCCCAAGCACAGTGGGGTGAAACACAAGGGGAGTGCAATTGGACAGCAAGGGGAGCAAAGTAACCAAGTCCCTGAGGAATCTTGAAAATAGACTTCTGACTTGGGGCACAGGGCTTGGCACCTCATTAGACCAGAATGGAAAACACTCATATGGGTTAGCGAGAGACCTGGAACTATTTTTTTTCCTTTTGCCCTATGTCTATTTATATAAGATAGGCAAGACAAACAATCCCGAGTAGAAAATAATGGGACCAGTGGTCCCTGGAGGACATGGGAGAGGAGGGTGGGGAGCGGGAGCTGGGAGCCCACAAACTCAGGGATAAGGGAACAACAAGGGAGATCTATAATGCCTGATGGTTTGATCACGTGCAATGTGTCCAAGAGAAATTATTAAGAGCCAAATGAAGGGTGAGTATGATAATGGGACAGGACAACAGTGGAAGAAAATAGAGGGAAGAACTAGGTGGCAAAAGCTATTTATAGAGGTATAGCTAAAGATATATCTAGGCAAATATGTTCATTTATAATGAAAGGGATAGAGGCCAATGTACATATGTGTATATGTTAAGTATTAAGATAGCAAACAGACTTTGGACCTCTATTCAAGGCCTCTCTAAACAGGAGAACACATTGTCCTAATAACCTGGCACTCTTTGATACTCACCTTTCTGACATGATCACCGAAGATAAAATTGGTGCATAGGCAAATGTGGTAAAGAAAGTGGATGGTGCCCAGCTATCAAGAGAAACAGCGTTTGGGACCGTAAAGGCTTAAAGTTAAACAGCCATCTAACAGAGAAGCAACAAAGTCCACGTGGAAGAAGCACACCAGCCTGTGTGATCATGAGGTGTTTAGGTGTCAAAAAGCACAAACAATTACGTTGATGTGAAAGACAGGAGTTGGAGTGAAGACCAAAATCCCATTTATAGAGAGTTGGACATCCCCCCCACAGAAGGGTTACAAGGAAGGGACAAGTCAGCGAGGGTGCAGGATAGCACTGTCAAAACACACAACATTCCTTTAGTTCCTGAATGCTTCTTTCCTCTATACTACCATGACTCAGTTCTACCTTACAAATCCAGCTAGACCAGAGTACACATATTGGTACAGACAGGAGCTTTCAATACATGGAATTCAGGAAAGATCAAATCCTTAGGAACAGTAGTGGGAGTAGCCATATCATTTGGGTTGGGGGATGGTGGGAGTGGGAGAAGGGAAAGGGAAGAAAGGGGGAACCTATCATAAGGTTGGATAAATAGCTCACCCCCAGGGGGGCAAATAACAGAAATGTGGGTGAAGGGAGACAATGGACAGTTTAAGAGAAGAAATAACAAGAATGCATCATTGATCCAGGATTCATGAGCATGAGAGAGTGGGGGAGGGAGGGGCAAATAGAGGAGCTGATACCAAGGGCTTAAGTAGAAAGGAAATATTTTGGAACTGTTGATGGCACTCGATGTATAAGTGTGCTTAATACAATTGAGTGATGGGTTGTTATGAGATTTGTAAGAGCCCCCACATAAAAGGATTAATAATAATAAGTGAAATACTTACGTTCATAAAAATATCCTTCAGGCAATGATTAAAAAGATGATAAGGCCCCCTTCCGTCATAGACCTAGATGGAAGGTAGGTTGAGAAATGATAGCTTTATAATTTGATATTTTTGTTTGAAAAAGGTTTAAGATTGCCTAGCAATACTTTTTGACTTACCACTATACATATGAAAACACTTATCTCTTAATAATTGCTCCTTTAATCTATATATATGTACTATATCACATATTATAGACTGCATTAAATATATATTGTTACCTACCATCTATCTATCAATGATTGTATATCTTGTGTACCCAAGGTGAACAGTTTCCCACATGGCTGTATGTTTGCTGAAACACTACATTTAACAAGAGTTGTCATTAAGTCAGTTTAAGGAGAGTGGCTCTCAGATGTCAGAAGGTCATATGCAGACATATGCTCGATGGGCTGAAGCTTCTTGGTGGATGCTGAGCATCCTCACTAAGCATCACAGTCCAGGGATATGGTTAGGGGGCATTGAGGAGAGAAGATTGGTGAGTCTAAATCCAGTGCTGACTATAACCTGGTGACGTCACTCCCCATTTCTGAGCCTCAGCTCCTAATCTTCCTTTTGAGAGTTGATTGTGCCCTCAGTGGAGATGCTAGGTCTCACCTCTTAGTACCTTGGTATCATGGAACCTTGAATCACATATGATCATTTAAAAACTCCCAACAACTTCATTCCTTCAGTACTATTAATGGGGTCATAACTCAGCTCTAGGCCCTGTCACATGTTCTCAGATGATTTTTGCAGCCACCGTGTGCAAGAGGCAAGGATCCCTGGTGGGTTATGTGTTGGACAGCTAACCACAAGGTCAGCAGATTGACTTCACCAGATGCTTGCTGGGAGAAAGATGTGGCTTTCTAGTCCAGTAAATAGCGACAGGCTTGGGAATCTGAAGAGGCAGTTCTGCCCTGATCCACAGCATTGCGTTCAGTGGGAAACCACTTGATGGCAGTGGGTTTGTGCAACAGGTGCTATTAGTATCTTCACATTGCTGATGTGGTGAATGCGTTTCAGAGAGGTGCGGGAATAAGAGCTGGGGTTAAGTTTCATCAGAATCTTACAATGACTCTCCTGAAGACAGGATCCTTGAGAGGCACTGAGTCAGCTGTTGTTAGGAACCACTGATTCCATTCCAACTCAACCCAGGGCTGCACCAGCTTCTCAACCACGATTGTTTGGACCCATTGCTGTGGCTACATGTCAACCCATCTTCCTAAGTGTCTTCCTCTTTTTCACTGGCCCTGTACTTTACCAAACCTGAGGTCTTTCTCCAGGAATTGCTCTCTCCTGACAACATGTTTAAAGGATGCGAGACAAAAAAGTCCCTATCCTTGCCTCTAGGGAGTCTTCTGGCTGTACTTCTTCCAAGAGATCTGTTTGTTCTTTTGGAAGTCCATGTACTTTTAGCATTCTTCAGTAACACAACAGTTCCCGATTCAGTGTCCCACTTTCATCTGCATTAAAAGTGATTAAAAATACTATGGATGGGGTCAGGCTCACCTCAGTTCTCAAAGTAATGTCCTTGCTTTTCAACCCTTGAAAGAGATCGTGTGCAGCAGATTTAGCCAATGCGATGTGTCTTTTGATTTCTTGACTTCCATGAGCATTGATTGTGAACCCAAGCAAGATGAAATCCTTGATACCATCAGTCTTTGCTCCATTTATCATGATGTTACCTATTTGTTCAGTTGTGCAGACTTTGATCTTCTGCACACGGAGTTGTAATCCATACTGAAGGCTGCAATCCTTGCTTTTCGGCAGCAAATGCTCAGCACCCAAGGCCAGTTCCAGTCATTAATTCACTCAGTTATTCATTTGTTGGCTTACAGGCTGGGTAGATGAATCAATGCTCCCCCCTTCCAAAATGTCTGTGTCCTAACCCTCAGAACTCATAAAAACGCTAGGTGTCAAAGGAGAAGGAAGATGGCAGGTGCCAAGAATGGTGTTAACATGGCACCTTGTAAACAGGAAGATGACTCAGTGTATCCACCATGATTCACAAGAGTGGAAGCAGAAGCAGTGGAGTGTCAGCGCTTGAGTGACTATGACATAAGGACACCGTGACCAGTTGACTTGGAAGGCGGAAGGAAGCCACATGTCAAAGAACACATGCAAACTTTAAAAGCTGGAGAAAGTAAGAAGCTGATTGTCCTCTAGACCCTCCAGGAGAAACTAGCCCCATCCAAACCTTTGTTTTAACTCTATGAGATTTGCATCTTATTTCCGAGTCCCCAGACTTGTAAGGAAGTACATGTCTCTTGCATTTGAACCAGTAATCTGTGGCAATTCTGTAGGGAAGCCATAGGAAACTACTACAGAGGGTGTGACAAGCTTAAGTCTGGAGTGATCCAGTGCTGGTGACCAGGAGCCCTGGCTTGTTGAGGGTAGAGTGCAGTAGCAGTTTGTAAGTGGGGGTAGAACTTGGAGGCAGTTGAGTGGCAGCTTCAGGATTTGGTGGTAGTGCCTGATTTAGAAAAGAACCCAACCAGTGGTTAGAGGACTGGTTGGAACCAGCCATACCAAATGAATAGGTGGGGCCTTCAAGGGCCATTGAAGCAGATGGGAAGCACCTGGTCTCAAAAGGCGTCTAGAATGGTGCTGCCTAATAGAAATAGAACTGGTTCAAGTCATCAGTCTTTGGTAGGAATATCTTTATCTACTAGTTATTCCACAGAGTTCTGGCTTAAGTAATTGCTCAAGAAACATGCACTGACTTTTGATTATGTGTATGGTTATTTGTCTTCTTGTTAATCAGACATTTTTAAACTGTGTCTTGGTCAAGTGTACATTAGAATGCCCTTGAATAAAATCCAAAATACAGTGCATTCATGGGAACTTTTAGATGCATGGATAGCGCTAGTATTTTAATTTTTTAAAAAAATAGGTTTTCTAATGCAGATTGTATTGGTCTCTTGGTTCAGATGAGTGTGTGTGTGTGTGTGTGTGTGTGTGTGCTAGTTGAAAGACAGATTGTTAGTTTCAAGATGACGGAAACAGAGAAGAGATCTCAACAAGAAAACATTACCCAAAGGCAAAAAGGCAAAAGAACAATAGTGGATCATATGCTAACAAAATAAATCTAAGCCTAAATCTTTTCTACAGCTATACAAAAGGACAAGAATAATTCTATTTTGTAATATTACCAGGAATTACACATGAAAGTATTTTTTTTCTAGGCAATATGTGGACTTTCAGGCTCTGCATTCTATTTTTGAAACAATTCAATATCTGGTAACATCTGTATGATGTGTATTTCATGCTCACAATGAAACTTGTGGAAGCAGAGATGAGCACATTGCCACTCGTGTTGAGGATTCTTACATTCATTGTTATTGACTGTATTCATAAATTTCTTTTCTCTCTAAAGGAATAAAATCCAATAAAAGAAAACTTAGAAATGAGGGCAAGGTAAAGGGGAGGAAATCGATATGAATACCTCTGTGGGTTACTGTATTTATCAGAAACTCCTTGTTGTAAAAGCAAAAAGTGAGAATGCAAACTATATGAAGTCCCAGTTGCAGGAAAGTGAAAATCATTCTTTATGACATTTCCCACCATCACAACATTTCTCACCCTTTTACCTTCAGTCAAGAGTACTTCCTTGATCATCCTTGTGAAGCTGCGATACATGCTCTTCTGTTTTTCAGTATACAAAACCTAGGATTGATGAACCTAGAGGGACAGCAAGTAGAATAAAGGGTCTTGGGGTACAATGGAAGGGGTGGGGTAAAAGGGAGACAATGTTAAGGAGTCCATGTAGAAAATGAATGTTTGGAAACAGATTATGAAAGCAATTGTACATTCTATATGACGTGATTAAAAATTGGAATGATATGCTTAATCCCATAATACTAATAATGTAAAAAGGAACTCCTTGGTTTGTATCAATTCCAACACAACCATCACAGAGGTTTCCAAATAATGGTTTTGCCTACTGATCCAGTGTAAGAATTTTTGTTCTCTTAATTAACATTGAATTGTAATTCATCCTGAATGCTGTAGTCTTCATCAGTATGTGTGTCAAGCAAGTCCTCTTCACTTTCAACAAGCAAGCATGTGTCATCTGCATATGGCAGGTTTTTAAAAATAATTTTATTGGGGGCTCTTACAGTTCTTATATATCATTTGTATCAAGCATACTTGTATACATGTTGTCATATTAATTTCCAAATCTCTTCTACTTGAGCCCTTGGTATAAGCTCCTCTTTCCCCCTTCCTTTTTTTATGAGTCACTTTATTGGGGACCTCCCCTCACGATCCATACATACATCAATTGGATGCAGGCCACATTTGCACACTTGTTGCCATCATAACTCTCAAAACATTCTCCCTCCACTTAGGTCCCCAATACCAACTACCCATATTTCCCTCCCCCCCATGAACCCTTAATAATTTATAAGTTGTTATTACTTTTTCATATTCTACCCTGTCCAATGTGTCCCTTCACTCACTTCCCTGTTGTCTGTGCCCCAAAAAGGTTATATGTAGATCCCTGAAATTGGTTCCCCCTCTTCCACCATCCCTCCACCTCCCAGTATCACCACTCCCACCACTAGTCATGAGGGAAATCTATCCTAGATTTCCCATGTTTCCGACTCCAGTGTACATTCCCTGGTCTAGCTGGATTTGTGTGGTAGAATTGGGATCATGATAGCAGGTGGGAGGAAGCATTTGAGAACTAGAGCAAAGTTGCATATTTTATTGTTACTACACTGTACTTTAACTGGCTCATCTCCTCCCTGCAAGCCCTCTGTAAGAGGATGTCGCTTCCCCTACTGATGGGCTTTGGGTCCCCAATCTGTACTGTCCCTCATTTATAATGATATAATTTTAGTTCCTTGACGCCTGACACTGGATTCCTTCAACACACAAGCTGATATGCTTCTTCCATGTGGGCTTTGTTGCTTCTGAGCTGGATGGTCACTGTTTACTCAAGCCTTTAAGACCCCAGATGCTATATCATTTGTTAGCCAGGCACCATCAGCTTTCTTCACCACATTTGCTTATGCACACATTTGTCGACAGCGATCATATCATGAAAATGAGCACGCAATGTTATGATTTTTAGTTCTTGAAACCTGATAACTGATCCCTTTGACACCTCATGGTCCCACAAGCTGGTATGCTCATCCATGTGGGCTTTGTTGCTTCTGAGCTAAATGGCTGCTTGTTTACTTCCAAGCCTTTAAAGACCCCAGATGCTACATCTTTTGATAGCCAGGCACCATAAGCTTTCTTCACTATCTTTGCTTATGCACACGTTTGTCTTCAGTGACTGTGTGGGGAAGGTGAGCATCATGGAATCATATGGCAGGTTTTTAATGAGCCGTCACTGATCTGGATGCCATGTTTTTTTTCATATAGTCCAACTCCTCTAGTGATTTTTTTCAGCATGCAGATTGAGTATAGTGCAATAATGCTAATCCACACCTTTCCTCATCAAAACCATGCAGTATCTCCTAGTTCTGTTTAAACAGCAGTCTCTTAGTCTATCTACACATTCCACATGAGCATAATGACGTGTTTTGCAATTTCTATGCTTTGAAGTATTCTCCATAGTTAAATATAATCCATTGTTGAATACTTTTGCTTAGTAAGTAAGCACAGGTAAACATCTTTCTGGTATTCTCTGTTTAAAGATTCATTTGACTTTATCAGTGATGCCCCTTTTTTCACCTGCTCTCTTGAATCTGGCTTGAAGTTCCAGCAGCTAGTTCCCTTTTGATACATGGCTACAGTTGTCTTCACAAGAATTTGACTTGTATACGATAGTGATATTATTTGATAATTTCCATATTCTACTGGACCACCATTTTTTGGCACAAATCTCTTTCCTTCGATGGACCAGGTAGCTGTCTTCTAAATTTCTTGGCATAGATGAGGAAGTGCTTCCAGCACTGCATCAGTTTTTTGAAACATTTATTAGTATTCCTATTTTTCCAATCCCCTCAGTGCAGCTTGAGTGTTGTCAACTGCTTATGACAGTGACTGTGTATTTGTTCCTTCTTCTTTTCATGCTTCCTGTATTATTCATTTTTTTGTCCATAGAATCCTTTATGATTTCAACTCAAAGCTTGAAGTGGTCTTTACTTGTTTTAGCTTGAGATCTACTGAGTGCATTATTGATTCCCATGCCAGTCATGTAGAGAGACCCAAGTGTAGTCAATCTTATAGCCACTGCTTAGGTGGTTGTAAAAAGGTATTTGCAGTGAATGTTCTGGAAAATTCTATCATGAGATCTCCACCTTTTTTTATATCACCAAGGCCTTATTTTCCAACTAATGATCCTTCCTTTTGCATGCCAACTGCCAGAAATTAGCAATGCATCTTGATCAAATGTTCAATCAATTTCAAACTGCGAGAAGAATCATTCAATAAATAAATGGCTGTAGCAGTTGGTATGTAAATTTGAGTAATAGTCCTAATAACTTATCTCCCTTGTAGGCCTATAGGTATTACCCCATCACAGACCACCTTGTACTTCTAGATCTGGAAATATCCCTTTTCTTTCCTATATAAGAAAGAGATGTATATCAAAGGGTAATTGAATATCAAGAAAATATCCCAGCCCAGTTTAGCTCAAGCCTTTGGTCTGAAAATTAGTCTGTAAGACTGATAAAAGTCCATCTTTTTTTCTTCACATTCACACAACCACATGCAATGATGCGGAATGCAGGAAGATTACAGGTCGCTGGGTGAAATCTTCTGGATCCAATAGCATGGAAGCATCACATGGTTGACTCAGGTCTCCACATAGCTCAATGTGTCTTGTCAACAAGGTGAAGCAGTGAGAGACATAAGCTCCCAGAATCCTCGAGAAGGCCACACCCACAAGGAAGCATCAGCAGACTGGCCTGACAAACAGGCTAGACTCTACCCCTGCACATGTCAAGCTGACATGAAATCATGTAACCCTGATCACCTTAACACCTTTACACCACTCTTTAACTATACATAATTCAAATAAATTTCTATTAAAAGAATATTCTCCTGGGGGTTCTTAAAGCCCTTAAAACAATGCATACATTAATTATATCAAGCATAGTTGTATATTGCTATCGAGCATGTTGCCATTAGTTTTCTAAACATTTTCTATTTGAGCCCTTGATGTCGGTTTATTTTTCCTCTTCTTCCTCCCACTTAGGACTCCTTGATAAATTATTATCTTCATATCTCACACCGACCGCTATCTCCCTTTCCCCATGGGTTCTGTTGTTTTCCCACCTGGGGGCTGGTGTGGTGACTATGGGTCCATCATTGCTATCGGTTCCCCCATCCTCCCCTTACCCTCCTGGAATCACTTCTCCCATTCTTGTTCCTGGATTCCATGTGTCCTGCACTCTTATCTCTATCTGTGTGCAAGCTCCGGTATAGCACTCAGTGAAAGGCAGGGCTGGGGTTTTGATAGTGGGGAGTGAGGAAGCCTCAAAGAAATAGGAATATTATGTTTCATCAGTGTTACATTGTGTCCTGGTTGATTCATCCTGTGACCCTTCTGTGAAGGGATGCCCCATTGTGTACAGATGGATTTTGGGTTTCTGCTCCAATGCTCCTCATATTCAAAAATAGCTTTTTTGGGTTTCCTGATGCCGGTTACCCAATCCCATCTACATCTCATGATCGCAAGAGGTGGTATGCTTCTTCCATGGCCGCTTGTTTAACAAAGCCTTTAAGACACCAAAGGCTGTATTTTTTGACAACCAGGTACCATCCCCTTTCTTCATATTTGCTTATGCACCCATTTTTTCTTTGGTGACTGTTCCAGGACTGTGAGCATCACAGACTGCCAGGTTGTGAGAACATAGTGTTTTTGTGTTGAGACGGGGCTGGAACAGAGGCCCGAAGTCCATCTACTAACTCAGTTTATTGCCACCTAAATATATGTACATATCAATACCTCTATTTTTATGAAATAACATATTTACACATGCACACACCTATCTTTATACCTCTATCCATAGCTTTGCTTCCTAGATCTTTCCTGTTTCCTTTTACTTCCCTCCTGCCCCACCTTCAGGCTTGCCCTTCTTCTGCCTCTTAGCAATTCCTCTCTGCTAGACTGGTGTTACTCCAACACCCTGGATCACTACATCCTCGTTGTTGATTTTAATCCCTAGTTGTTCCCTTGTCTATGGCACTGTTTACTCATCACAGTCTTCCCACCTCCTGCCCACCACCCCCAAATCCCTCCAGAGCCATTGGTCCCCTTGCTATCTTCTTCCAGCTTGCTTCCCATGCCTACCTTATATAAATAGGCAAAACCAACAATAATGGAGACAAAACCATAAGAGAAGATTGAATAAAGAGAGAAAAAAACAATTAAGAAAACACCGCAACAAAACAAAAAAAGCATACATAATTCCAAGTCTCTCCACTGACCTTTATGACTATCTTCCCACTGGTCCTGGGGGAATTCTGGGAACTGTCCCTCCCAGCTTGAAGTCTATTTTGCAGGCTCCTCAGGGTCTTTTTGACTTGGCTTGGCTCCCACTGATTATCTGTTATGTTCCTTTCTTGGTTCACCCGGCTGTGGGGGGGTTGGGGGTGGGGGTTCAGACCAGACCAATTCCCCACTGTGTGTCCTCAGTATTGTCCTCTGTCATGTTATGCGCCAGTAAGAGGACATCATGTCTTGAGCTACTGTCAGCCCTACAGTCCTCTCTGTGCCTTAGCACGTCCATGCATGGATGTCATCCTCTGGGCTTGGTCTGCCTATATGGCGTCTAGACGCTCATTCTTTTTCCTTCTTGGTTTGCTTCTGTGTGGGCATGGCAGATTGGCCCCTCTCCCCAAGCTGTAGGTTTAGTGTTGTCCTCTGTAGCACATACTTCAAGGGAGGAGGTCACTTTGGCTCTGACTGGGGTCAGCCCTGTAGCCCACTCTGTTCATGAGTTGCTCCGTATGGTTATGTTGCCTTCAAGGTTTGATGGACCATGGTGGGGTCTGCATGCACACTCTCATTTCTGTGGAGACATAACCAATACTCCCTCCCACACTCCCCTTTTCCTCTTCTTTATGTTGGATTAACACATACATCATTTTTAAACAAAACAATAATAAACTCTTATCTGTGCCTAACGGGGTAAACCTAAATTGCATACAACTTAAAACGTACCAGGCTCATTTAAGCATTCTATAAGCAAGTAAAAAGTCTCTACTTTACAATTGCGGTTATGTAAACACTTATACCATAATCCTATGAACATATTGCCCCATCATGAAAGTTTGTAAGGCAGCCACTTCATGTCTTTGTTCCCCTAATTTTGGGTATCCAGTTTCTGTACTGCCCATTTATATCAATCCAGTGCTTTAAGAAGACAAGTATGTTCTTTGATGTGAAGAATCTTCATTCTAGTTGGAATGTTGTGAGTCAGGATTCATAAGTAAAGTCAAATCAGGACAGGCAATCCATAAAGTCACCCGCAATATGCTCCAATCCACAGTCTTAAAAATTTCATCTTTATTTGGTCAGGATCTGGTTAACTCAATGTGAGATGCAGCCTCATTTAGCCTCAGCAGGGTGCCCATTGGTCATCTTGTCTTTTGACCAGGGTCCCCATCACAAATTATCAACAACCCAAGCCCCCTTGGGCTAAGTTATGACATAGGCTAAGGTTTTGCACAACTCTTTTAAACTTCAGACCTGCCAACCCACTGTCGTCCTCTTCTCTAGTCCCTGTGAACCAGGTTCATGGGAGTTAATGGTCAGACTCAACTCGTTTCTATTGCTGCTTTTCTCCTACTTCCACTCAAGTGGATCCAGGTGGTCACCTAGCAAGCATTTCAGGGTATCCGTAGGTTCCCATTAACTGTTCAGTCTTAGAGAAGAGAGTTCCTTCATGGTTCCAGATTTTTCCAGCTTCAGCCACTAGTTCAAAAGTTCCTTTTTCCTTTGGTCTGTCAATAGCTCTCTCAGAAAGTCTATTCAAATGCCAATGTTCAGAACACTCAAAGCACTGGGTGGGGCTTATCTTCTCAAAGAACTTCTTTGCAGGTGGTCCTACCTCCAGTTAAAGATCCAATTTAATCGCTGAAGGCAAGCAGACTTACAAACTCTCTATTTTTACTTCTCAATAATCATTTCTATCACACATTGTGTCAGTAACAGTAAGCAAAATAAAATAGTACAAACCTATTACAGCCAGAATCTAAATTCAATTCTTAAGTAAAATTCAATCCTTATCTAAACTATCCTATACCTATGCAATATGGCCTTAAATCTCTGACTGCATCCAGCAGGACTAGCCCTTCTCTTGACCATTTCAACTAAGCACATGGTCTCAGAGAAATTCAAGGGGCCATTCTGCTCCCCAAGCTCAAAATTTACATTATCATTTATTTTCACCAATAACTTCAAGGAAACAAAACCTTCACTTCCCATATCTTTTCCAGAAAACTGCAAGGTCATATCTGACATCCAGCTCATCAAGCAGAAAACTGCTGTAAAACTGAGGGCAAATGAGCATATTCTCCATCTTCATGATTTGTTTCTCTTGTACCCCACTCCCAAGGTACCATAATGATTTGAATTGGGTTGACTAGAGAAACAAATCTGGAGACACTCATATGTGTATAAGAAAGAGCTTTATATCAAAGGGTAATTGACTATCAAGAAAACATCCCAGTTCAGACCAAGTCTTTAAGTCTGATAACTAGCCTGCAAAACTGATAAAAGTCCATCTTTTTCTCTTCACATTCACACAACCACATGCAATGATGCAGAATGCAGGAAGATCCCAGGTCAGTGGGTGAAGTCTTGTGGATCCAATCACGGTGGAAGCATCACAGGACTGACTCAGGTCTCCACATAGCTCAATGTGTCTTGTCAACAAAGTGAAACAGCGAGAGAGAGCAAGTTCCCAGAATCATGAGAAGGCCAGGCCCTCCAGGAAGCATCCTCATACTGATGAACAAGCTAGACTCTATTTCTGCATTTACTTATCAGGTTGACCTGAAATTATGTAACTGCCACCAAGTAGTGCAAGAGAAAGGGCATTTGGGATTTCTGTGGAGGTTCCCTAGCCCTGTTGAATGTGATATAGTTCACTGGAAGAATGGTAGACATACCCCCTGGGCAACAATTCTTTAATTTTAGCCTAAAGAATGGTCCAGAAAAGCCTCTAAAGATGCCTGCCCTCCTGAGCAACAGCAAGGGTTTCAGCCTAAAGAATGGTCCAGAGAAACTTCTAAAGATGCTCTCAACTCCCCAGACAGCAAGTTTCAGCCAAAAGAATGGCCTAGAGAAGGCTCAGGGCACCGGCACCTAAACAACTGCAAGAATTTCTGCCTAAAAAAATGGTCCAGAAACACATCCAAAGATGCCCCACCTCCCGGGGGACAGTCAAGTGTGTCTGCCCCCAAAAGGCTCAGGAAATGGCTCCCCTGGAGGACAGCAGGAGTCATGGCGTGAAAGAAGACACAAAGACACTGCAACCTCAGGGAGGAAAGGTCAAGAAATCAAAAGGCATAAGGACGCAGAATCCCAGAATTAGAGAAGTGGGCCCAGGCCAGCAGTCATCAGAATTAGAATTGCCAGCGGTGTAGAGCCAGTAATTTTCCATGGCAGAAGGCCGGCTATAAATACAAGAAAGTCAACATGGCAGGTGAGAATGACACCCTTGACCCAGGACAAGCTCCTCACTGATTTCAGAAAGGGATAGTGCAGTGTGGGGGTCCCTGGGATCCAGGGAGTCTTAATTGTTAAAGAATCTGCACTTGTCTCACTAGAAGATCTGTCAGGAAGCTAAAGCACTCACACTTCAACTCAGAATGATGGGCCACAGCAAAAGATGACGACTCCAACAGGATATCCTGCAACTGAGACAAAAGCAGATTTGGGGATGTGAGGTAAAGGGGAGCACCAAATAATTTTGCTACAATGCAATTTCTCAGCTGGAGCAAGAGAGCTACTTAGAAGAGCAGAGTAGTAGTATTAAATTCCATAGATGGTAAGCATCTTTGAGGAATTTCCTTTGATTCATTGTATAGTAATGGTTAGGAGTCCCTGAGGTAAGTGCTTCCCATCCACAGTAAGCCTAAAGCTTGGCAGTTTCAAACAAGAGCTTGGCAATTTCAATCAAGCCTTCGAAGCCAGACTTTGAAAACCCTGTGGGGCAGTTCTACTCTGAACACAGGTTCACCATCAGTCTGAAATGACTTGATGGCAAGTCACTGTTAGGTAGCTATCATCCACTGCGCATGCTCACACATTTGACCAGGGAAGGGTGGTACACTTAGGAGAGGCGTTTCACCTGGATAGGCCCATCTGGGTCGGGTGAGTTCAGTTCAGCCAATGGGGACCAGGTTCATTACCACATCTCCCATTGAGGACCCGAAAAGTCAGAATCCAGAGTCTTTCAACCCCTTCTGCTTCTCAAGCTGCTCCTGGGAGGTCATGCAGCCTCTCCTCTGGCCTCAGGACTCCACCAGCGGGTGTCAAGTGCACTGAGGTGCCTGTGCAAACCTAAAGCTTCTCTTACCTTTTATCAAACTCACTCGGATCCCGAACCAGGCTTCGGAGTGAATTCTTTCTCTCAGGTTGTCAAAGACTGAGGTATCTCTCTCCCATGAGAGATCTTACATAGCAACTGTTAATAGTACCTAAGATCAGTGTTTACACATGATCTTATGCACGTGTCATAACCTTTAAAAAAATGAGTTTGTTTAGATACAATCACCTAGTTTGACATATGAAATAGTTCAGGGGCAATTTTTTGGTGTGCCTTGCATGTAGCCTGACCTTGGAGTAAACAAAATTGAAATAACATCCAGACCTGTTCGGCAAGATAATATTAGTAAGGCTTATGTGAAAGGACTCCCAATTTCACTAGTTCCAGAGGAGACCTAGGAATGCGAAAGTATCAGTTGCCCTGCTTTGGAACTCTGTTCCCTTACAATTCCCTCCATAAAGAGGCTCAGTTATATTTCTGGTTGCCCATTGACCTGGTAAAGAGCAGAGAGATTTCCAGAAAAATGGCAATGCCCTGAGAGAGAGTTGACCACGCCCAGGAACCCTCAACTTTGGGCTACGCCCTTCCTCACCTTTCTAGGAAATGATAACGCCAGCAAAATAAAGAACCTAAACATATTAAGTGCCACAGGAAAGCAATTGGATTAAGAGAACAGCCTCAAGCCACGCTCACTTGAAAATGCACGTGATCCCGACCGCTGTACCTGGAGGGAACAGGGAGAAGGGAGGAGTCTGGACCACCAGTTAAGACTCGACTTTAGAATGAAGAAACTAGTTTATCTAGGTCAAAAAGATAAGCCTTTTTTGGTCTAAAGCCATAATGACTTAATGAAGCATGTGTAATTAAAAAAAAAAAAGAATGGTAGAAATAAAGAGGCTATCTGGTCTTGGACATTTACGGCCTAGGAAGAGTGGGATCAACTCGATGGCGGTGGTTTTGTTTTGGGGAAATCCACGAGCAGCAGCAAATGGCCATGCACTGAGGGTGAACTTTAGCGGGCCCTTCCTACCAGGAGCACTAGCTGGGAGGTCAGGTGGAAGCGGGTGGTTGGAGGGGAATTGGGGCCGAACAGGATGCGTGCTGGAATCTCAGGAATTCTGGGAGGCAGGAAGGATCCTCCTGGCGGGGATGATGGCTGGAGTCCTGGTGTGTTGCCGTGGTCTGCGATACTGCGATACTGGCCAGGCCAGCAACCAGCTCCTTCCAGGACGGGAGAAGAGGCTCCCTACTCCGCGGGTTGAGTGTCCGGAGCCCACAAGCACAAGCGCAGTCTTCCTCGGCCTGACTGGCCACTGGGAGTCTGAACTCGACGCAGCGAGCTGGCGTTTTCTTGGTGTGGGTAGAGGACGCGCGAGGCTCTGGCTCTCTCGGTGTAGTCCCGGGTACCCAGGGGTCGGTGTCCGGCTCCGGCTGCCTGGCGGGGCGGCGCTGGCTGAAATCGAGGCCCGGTGGCGGGTTTGTTCTGAGCCGGGGAGGCCGAGCCAGTGGAGGCGCCCGCGTGGCGGCGAGGCAGGTATTTCTTCCCGGGCATGCGCGAGGCGGCAGCAGGCAGTTTGGTCCTTTCTCGCTGCCTTAGCCCAGGGTTCCCTTGGAAACGGGCGTGGGATCCCACGGCGGAACCGTGGGTACGCTGCGAACCCATTCGTGTTCGCTCCACCGGGGCGCCGGCATCATCCTTCCTTTTTGGGAGAGGGTAGGCGCGAAAACCCCTTCAGTCTGTATCCCCCGCCCTTCCGGTACGGAGACCGGAAACCCCTGCAATCTGTATTCCGCACCCTTCCGGTGCGAAGAAGCCCTTCCGGTGCGGAGAACGGAAATATCCTTTGGACAAGAAATGCGGCGCCCCTTCTCCTGAGTTAGTCATTCCCAGCGTAGCGAACCACATGGCTGTCACATTAAAAATGCCCAAAGCTAATAGTTCATTTCGGCTCACGAATGCAGGGGAGACAGGCCTTTGTGTTTTCCATTTCATTTTTGATGGTTTCTAATCTTCCTGGCTTCCTTTTTCAGACGTTCTGTGGTCTGACTTAGTCATGGATGCTTCCATCTGTTTCTTCAAGTTTTGAGTTGTGCCTCCTCAGCAGATGCGGGTCCCGAAAGCTTTACTTCATCGGCAAGGTCAGCAGTTGATGCTGACTCATAGTGACCCTCGAGGCCAGGATAGAATGGTCCCTGTAAATTTCTGAGACTGTCATTCTTGATGGGAATAGGAAGCTCTGTCTTTCTACCTGGAAGCAGCACACCTTCTCCTGGAGATGCCACTGTATTCCAGTAGATGGCTGCATTCTCTCCCTAGAGTTAGAGAGCCCTCTTGGCAGAGTGGGCTGCTCACTGTCACATCAGCAGTTCAAAACAAAGAGCCTCTCCCTAGGGGGAAGATGAGGCTTTCTGCTTCCATAAGATTTACAGTCTGGGCACCTCAGAGTAGCAGTTCTGCTCTTTCCCCAAGGGCAGCTAGGTGCCTGAATGCACCCTGTGAGTTTGTTTTTAGTTTCCATGGCTAGAGCTGACCTTCTAGGATAGGGTAGAATGGTCCCAGAGGGTTTCCAGGTCTTCTCGGGAGCAAACTACCTGCCTTGTCTTTCTTCTGCAAAGTGGACCTTTAGCACCCAAGCGTGTGTCACCGCTGTTCCATCTGAGCTCCTGTGAATCCCTGTCACCTGGGAAATTCCATTTATTACAACTCTCCAGGTAGTGCTGATGCTCCTGTCTGGGGAATCTATTTTGAGAACCACTGTGGCAGTCATGTGCTTATGTTAATTTCATGATTGAGATGTAGGGATGGAATCTGGCCTGTTAAACTGGAGATAGCCAGATTAACTGCACCCACTGGCCTGTGACTTTGTGAGTCAGAAGGAGACGTTATAGACTGGTATCGGACATATGGGCTAATATCAGACTTATGACTTTGAACTAGACTGGGTTGGCATGCTTTCTTAATGTCCTATTCCTCTTGTATATAAACCTTACCCTTATATCCATATGTGTGTCAATGAATTTGTTTCTCTAGTCTACTCAGATTAGCACAACCACTGTTCTAGAGGAAATACCTTGCACGAGACCTGCTGGAAATACCTGAGTATTACTGAGTGGTAACCTGTTGGAAATACTTTATGGCAAGCTTTGTAGCACAACTATTTTTATAGTGATGTTCCTGGTGTTTGTTTGGGGTTTTTTTTTGGGGGGGGGGATGCGGTGAGGAGATCTTAAATAAGAGCTAAGAGTACCATTCCGTAAAGGAGAATTTTGCTATATTCTGAGTTAACATGGTCCAGTTATGTAGATCTCTGATATGTTATCTTTTTTCAAGGATAGAGTTTACTGATGCTAAGGAAATAGATGGGAAACACATTTCTGAATCTGTATGACTTTTTTCTTAAATATTTTACTTTTTCAACCTGGCTTTTGATTGCAAGTACACTTATCCACTCTCATGTTTTTCTTAATTGAAAGAGCAATATATACGTGGATTTCCTTTAAGGGTTGCTGACTGTACAAACATGAACACAAGAATTTATTTCCCCTACTTTCCAAAGCCTCCCCTCCACCCCAATGATGAGAGAAGGGAGAAGGCAATCATCTCTCAGAATTTTTCTTTCCCCGTGCTTTCTCAAGAGGCCTTTGTTTTGATCTTTAAATATCCTAATGTTTATTGTAATTTTATTGCGGTTGACTTAGTATTTTTAGTTCACCCTCTCCAAGCACTCTTAAGCTTGACCGGAACGAAGTGAATGTTAGCCATTCATTTTACCGCATTTTAAGGAGTGAGCCAAAAGTTAAGTTGTCTGCCCAGAGGTACTTTGGAAGAAAGATCCAGTGTTTTGCTTCCCAAATTCCAGCCATCAGGAAACCCTATGGGACCCAGCTCTTGTCTGAGACACATGAGGTTGCCGGAATCTGCATACCAGCTGCCATGCCAGGACATGGGACCATGAACAAGACAGACTAAATGCGTACCTTCATGAAGTTTACATGTTCTGGGGGGACAATCAACTGATGAAAGCAGGTAGCTCTCAGTGCTACAGAGAAGATTTCATTAGAATGAATGATCACTTTGGCATCTGTGGTAGGACAGGCTGAGAAGTCCATGGGTGTAGACATGCCCTTCCACAGAGAGAAAATCCACGATCATCTTGGGTCACCTTCCTTGGGCTTCTCTATCACTCAAGTTTCAGAACTAAGTAATCATCTTTCTTATCTGTGCCTTTTTAGCCCTCCCTCTGGGAAAGGTAATTAGAGTCTTAAGCATTCCAAGACTCCCTGGAGCTGGGGAAATCCACGACAAGAGACATTCTGCAGAGCAGCAGACATTCTTATCAGCCATGCGATGACCTTCAGATGGTCCACATCAAAAATGAGGCCCGTCAGAACCATATCTCCTTCTACTTGCTCCTACGACCCCCGGTGTGCACCTTTCTGTGTAAGTCTGCGTTCAAGGCTGTGGCTCCCTGATGCCTGTCAGCCCATCTCTCCCTGTACAGGGCTAGCTGATGAAATCATGGGAAGGGAATGGAGGAAAGGAAGAGGGCAAAGGGCAACCATGCAGGTACCTGACACTCTGCAGGGCTTCTGTGGTTGTTTCTATTGGTGATGCTTTAGAGAATGAGAGACAAGTGTACAGTGCAAGCCTTCCTTGTCTGTCTGCAGCCTGAGGTGCCTGCTACCCCTTAGACACGGTCAGCCAAAGTTAGGCAACGTAACCAGGTCTGTTAGGGGAGCCCGGAGCTTCTATCTATGTTGAGTCTCTCGCCGTTTATTACCTTGATAGCTTTTGCACATCAGTGTTTCGCACCAGAACCCAACCTTGTGAGGCATCTAAGCCGAGTCTCTAGTTTGCATAGAGTCCATTTCAGCTCAAGGTGACCTGATGTGTGTCAGAGGGAACCATGTCTCCTAAGGTCTTCAATGGCTGTGTGTTCAGAAGGACCTTGCCAGGCCCTCCATCAACGGCCCTCTGGGTGGACTTGTGGTTAGCAGTCACACTTGCCAACTTTTGGCACCACATGGGGACTTCAGGTTCCACGTCCAGAAGCCCAGAGCGGCATTCCCATATCATATCCAATCCCTAAGATTCGCAGGACTCCTTCTGGGCACACACTCTTCTGATGTGTGAAGGTGCTCCCAGCTCCTTTCTGTGGAGAAACAAATGGAGTCGACTGCTTCGTGGTCCACTTTCCCATACTCCACCTCATATTCACGGCTCCCTGAAGGAACAGAAACTAGATGTAAATTGAGTTTAGCTGGCACATACCAGAGTCTTTTGGGGACCTTGTTTCTATCCTTCTCTTTCATTCCCAGATACGGGGAGTCATTTGTTAACTCATTCACGGACCAACATATATTGACCACGCGTTTCCTCTAGATCAGGTATTTTGCTTAGACCTTAAGAAAATGTCTGTGAATTGGACAAGTTCCTCCCCTCCTCCCCCACAGACAGTACAACATCTGGGCCCAGGAGCCAGTGTTTCTTTGGTAATCCCAAATAAAAGGGGAAATGACAGGAATATAAGGTGGGGATTCTTGGGGAGAAGTGGATGCCTGGTTCCCTGGGATAAGCTCATTCAGGCAGAGAAACTAACTATCAGAAAACACATACCCATAGCCCTAACAAGCAACCCCACACATGTCAACTTTGGGCTGTGAGTCCATTGATCTTTTGGATGGACTTGGCTACTTCACTGCTTCCCATATGGACAGCCTCCTCATTCCATCCATGAGTGGAACCCGCTTTGAATCTGAGATGGGCCTGTGGCTGATCAGACCTTTTTAAAATATGGAGCAAGTGATTTCCTGAGAGTCCTGGACTAGCATGAGGAAGGTGCGACCCTTTTCAACTCATCCCTCTTGCCACATTCGTGGTGGCATCCCTCAGCCATCATGTAAGAAGTTTGTGTCCTGCTGGGGAGCCTGCATGAGCAGAAGATGATTGGGAATTTCAACCAATATCCCAACGGAGCTTCCGGATGACACCCACCTCACTGCCACTCCGAAGAAGTGGCATGAAAGACTCTCTTCCTTCCTAAAAGTCAGTGGAAGAACTGTCCAGCCAAGCCTAGTCGACCCATAGAACCAGGAGAGATGACTCAATGGCTGTTGCTTTACGTCCCTAAGCTTTGAAGGGCCTCGTAAGGAGAAGCAGTAACCTTGAAGTGGGAGCTTCATTTTCCCACTACATGAGCTGCGAAGATGGGACCAGGCTTTTGTTCTGCAAACAAAAACAAGTATGGTGCCAACGCTTTGTGCTAGATGCCAACTGGCATCCACAGAATCCACAGAGCAGCCTGGTGAGGGGAGGGGAAGCTGCAGATATTGCCCCATGGAAGACACAAAGTCCTTTCACAGGGTATTGAAGTCAAAGCCAGTTCCAGAAAGCTGCAAGTCTGTGTCTGGTTTGTACAGTACCTGGGGGAGCTATTGGGCCATGCAGGGTTCACTCTGCTTCTGGTTGGGATGAGGGTGGGAGGGCAGGATACATCCCTAGACACGATAATTAGAGGATATTGTACCGGAAATCAATATACCCAAATAGATGCTAAAAATAGTGAAGCATTCTTTGCTGAGCCCAGCTGCTACAAGGGCATTTGGCTCCTGGCCTGGGACTTGTTTATTCCCCCACCCCCACCCCATTTTCATGTTTCTCCTCCTGTCAGTGATGGATTCTGAGTACAAGAACTATGCATTCCTTTGCTTCCTCTAAACCCTAGGAGAGCCATGCCTTTCTTGGTGGAGGGCTGAGATTTTGAGGGTTTCTCCAGGGCCTGTTTTACCTTGACATGTTGAGAATGTTCCTTCTCATAAAGAAAACATAGCTAACTGTCAACACAGAACCGTGGTTTCTGGAAGCTTTCCCATGCCTCCTGCAAATTTGGAAGTAGGTGGCATCACTTGCTTCCACAGGTGAGCAAAGGTTTGTGGGGTCCTCAAACTACAGCCTGCAGACCTCATGCAGCCCATCAGGACATTTATCCAGCCTCCTGCATATTTTCGCTGCCGCTGCTGTCCTGCTTAGCAGCCAACTCATCCTGGGCACGCAGTGAATTTGTTCATAATTTGTTTTTTTAAACTATAGTCTGACCCTCCAATTGTCTGAGGGACAGTGAACTGGTCCCCTGTTTAAAAAGTTTAAGGACCCCTGGCTTAGAGAGAGGTCTTGGCTTTGTTCCAGGTCACCCAAGGATTACATGGGGAGCTGGGATGGAAGCATTATTGATTCCCATGATGGGGCCTGCCCAGAGAGGCTTGTTCTGGGTACCTTGTTGGTCCCTTTCATTATGATGATGAGTCAGAGGTGAGTGGAGGAGGAGGCACTGGGAACCACTCTGAAGATCAGCTGAGCATCAGTGTGGGAGGAGGCCAGGGAAAGAAAAAGGAAGAACAAGATGGGGTCAGAAAAGCTCTTGAGGGGTTTGAGAATGCACGAGGGTGCATTGTCTACTCTTTAACCAAGCATCTTACGGAGTTCTCCTAAGAACCTTGTAAGCCAATAGAGGGAAGGGAGACCCTCTTCTCTTCCTCAGCCTGTGTGCATGGGTCTTACTGCTTTCATTCATGTCTATACAATGTACTCTCATTCATAGGTATGCACACACATGCCATCATGTACATGCCAATACCCTTGGCCATACATCGTTGTGAGGGGCCTTTGAGTGACCCTGACTCCTGCACAACAACCTAAATTACTGCTGCCCAGTCCTACATCAGCCTCCTGAACAGTTCCTTTTTTAAAAAATTCATTTTATTGGGATCTCATACAACTGTTATCACCATCCATCCATCCATTGTATGTCAAGCATATCTGTATATTTGTTGCCCTCATCATTCTCAAAACATTTGCTTTCTACTTAAACCCTTGGTATCAGCTCCCCATTTCCCCCCTCCCTGCTTCCCTCTCCCTCATGAACCCTTGGCAATTTATAAATTTTTATTTTGTCATATCTTACAGTGTCAATGTCTTCCTTTACCCACTTCCCTGTTTTCTGTACCCCAGAGAAGTTATATGTAGATCCTTATAATTGGTTCCTCCTTTTCCCTCCACCCTCCTCATATTGCCACCCTCAACACTGGTCCTGAAGGGTTCATCTGTTCTAGATTCCTTGTTTCTGCTTCCTATCTGTATCAGTGTGCATCCTCTTGTCTAGCCGGTTTTGTAAGGTAGAATTGGGATCATGACAGTGGGCCAGAGGGAGCATTGAAAAACTAGAGGAAAATTGTGTTTCATCATTGCCACACTGCACCCTGACTGGCTCTTCTCCTCCCAATGACCCTTCTGTAAGGGAATGTTCCATTGTTTATAGATGGGCTATGGGTCTCCAATCTGTGCTCCCCCTCATTTACAATGATATAATTTTTTTGTTCTTTGATGCTTGATAACTGATCCCTTCCACACCTTGTGATCACACAGGCTGGTGTTCTTCTTCCATGTGGGCTTTGTTGTTTTCGAGCTAGATGGCCATTTATTTATCTTCAAGCCTTTAAGATCCCAGATGTAGCCCTTTGTGGTCCAGTGGATTTTCACTGGTTGATGTTGGAAGCAGATCACCAGGCCTTTTTTCCTATCTGTTCAGTGTCAATCAATGCTTAAGCCTCCACTGAGGAGTGGTAGCTACACTTAAGATGCATTGATCAGGAATCAAGCCCAGAATACCTGTGTGCAGGTGATAAGAATCCCTGCACCCTACTCCCTTGTGTGCATGTGTGTGCACGCAAGCACCTGTGCACACGCATGCACAACATATGCATTCAAGTCCTTTAATAGGATCAGTATGCCCATTCCAATTCCTGTGCATGTGGATAGCTAAGAACTCGTGGATGGCCTCTCTGGAAGGCTGAGCTGATTTTAGATAAAGGAATCCGCTACACCTGGGGGTGGTTCCTCCCTTTGCCTTTGGACAGCTCGCAGTCAGATATGGGGCTGAAAAAGGTGCCTCTGGGTCAGAGTGGGGACAATCCTGCCTAACTAGCTATGATTGCACTTTGAGTTCTCTCATTCTCCTCTCATGGGTCCTGCCAAAGCTAGACTTTACCTGGGACCACATCCTTGCTATTACTGTTACTGTCCTGATACTTCCCTTTTACAGGTTTGCCTTCAAGAGCAATCCTTCAATTAAGAACATGTATGCATTCTTCTTCTCCAAGAGAATCTGACCCCTATCCATCCACCTATGCATCCATCCATTTGTCCATCTGTCCTTGTTTCCATCCATCCATCCATCCACCCACCCACCCATCCCTCCTGCTGCTGTTAACTGCTGCCGAGTTAGCTCAGATTCAAGGTCACTTTGTGAATAATAGAAAGAAACACTGACCTATTCTGCACCATCTTCATCATCGTCGATCCATTTGAGTCCACAGTGGTGGTCCCCATGTCAATCCATCTCACCGAAGGGCCTCTTGTTTTCACTGACTTCCTTCTTTCACTGACTTCCACACTTGATTGTCCCTTTCCAGCAATTAGTCTTTCCTTCCTAGGGACGTGTCCATAGTCAATGAGCTGACATCTCACCACCCTCATTTTTAGGAAGCATTCTGGTTGTGTTGTGTTGTGTTGTGACACCTTGTTCACTTACGGCCTGTTGGTTACCACCGTCTCTGTTTCTCACACCATAGTGACGTGTGTTGTTGTGAGGGTGGAAGGGATGCCACCAGTATTCCATACACCAGCAGCGTACCCCTAACTGGGCCAGCTTCAGAGATGTTTCCAGACGAAGAGTAGGAAGGAGGGTCTGGTGATCTACTTCTAAAAGTGAATCAGCAAAAGCCCAGCATATCCACCCATATGCCAAATGACCTTTTATTTTAAAGATCATTTAAAAGATTGCTAATATTTTATTCTGAAGTCACCTCCTGCCCAATTTTCAGTCCGTTGGCCATTATGTATTCTTGTGGGTGAATCATTCATGGGACTTTGTGGACTGTCCAGGTGAGGAGAAGGGGTGACCGGATCACTGGTGCTAGGTTCACTGGAAAGAGTGAAATATCACTCCTCTCATGGCAGTGAGGAAAGCGAGTGTGAGGGTCTTCCTGGGAAGAGGGGCAGGCACCCTCGAGAAACTCCCAACTCTCCAGAGGAAACGGAGAGACATGCGATGAGGAGATGCTATCTATCTCCGAGGTCAGGCATTGCCCAACCTGCAATGCATGGAAATCGTGGAATGGGGCTGTCGGAAATTTTACACATTCATAAATATTGATAGGCTGACAAAGAATTTTAATTTTGAGATGTCTGACTCTGATTATTTCTGAAACGTAAACACCTTCTAATTCTCCCCTCAGGCCAAAGATCAAGCTCCAGCAGTCCTCTTTTAGATAAGGCGTCTGACTGTTAGATGGAATCCAGATTTGTACGCGTTTCTGCCCAGAGAAGCTAACCATTCAGCTGTCAAAGGAATGAGGAGCTGGCTCTCACCCGGGGACCTCCTTGTTGATTTTGCTGGGTTTGTAATTCTCAGCCAACCTCTCCCCCGCCACCCCCAGGGAGTACCCATGCTCTGCCAGGAACCCCCGACTGTGGGTGGGGTAGGACTCTCTTGAGAGCCCTTTGGTTTTCAAATGCAGCTCCTCTCGCTATCCTCACTGGATGAACAGTGCACTCCAATCCCTTGATGGTCTTCGGCAGCCTTCTTCCTTCTCCCCACTGGGTTTGCTGGCTCACTGCTTTAGCGACAGCTGTCCTTCAGCTCTGCCAGGACCCCAGCCTGTACCCCTTTGCTCCAAGGGGCTCCATTTTCTTAGGATGCTGTCCTCCCCCAGGTCTACGCTTCCCTTGAAAGGTCACCTGCTCCCAGCAGCCACTCCTGAGCAGTGCAGGTCCCCCATGTCACTCTAATGCATGGTTCTCTTATGTCTCCCATCAGAGATTTTATCATTCTTCCTCTTTCTTTGAAGGGAGGGACCACATCTCTTGTTTCTACCCTCTGTTTCCCCCTTCCTGCTTACTCACTGCCTTGGAGTGGATTCCAACTCACAGTACCCCTCCCGGACAGGGTAAAGCTGCCTCTGTGGGTTTTGGGGGCTATAATTCTTCCCAGGAGCCCCAAACCCCATCTTTCTCCAGCTGAGCAGCTTGTGGTTAGGGGGCCAGCCAGCACATAACCCTCACACCATGAGGGCTCCTGACTTTAGAGTTATTTGAACATAAAAAGGAAAAGATCTGCATTGTTTTTTGATGACCAGCCTTTTCATTATTGACGTTGCTTTATAGGTTGTAATAGACAGATCAGGGCATGTCAGAAAGCCCGTGGAAAGAATAGAAAGATGGTGGAAGTTTCCGGCAAACTTTCGGCAGCCCCCTGATGTTTAACTTTCCCTTGTCTACTTCTAGTCATTATTTTCCCTCCCCCCCAACCTCCCCACCCCCAAACTAAAAAGTATATGTGTGCACATGTAAAAGATTACATGCCGATGCTATAGGACAAGGTAGACAGTTTATAAGACTGTCGTTATTGACAGGAGTAGAAAACTCTGCCTTTCTCTGGAGGAGTAGCTGGTGGTTTTGAACTAGAGACCTTGTGGCTGGCAGCCCAACTCATAAGCACTACACCACCAGGTCTCCTCTTCCCATCCTGGTGGAATGTATAGTACACACCTTATCATCATCTATGCTCCTCTACATTCCACCTTTAGGTGCTATGTATCTCATGTAACACAACTATATTCAAAACTCCACCAGGCAGTCCCTTACATTTTGCTTTCATCTTTCCAGTGTACTTGGAGAAACTCAAGCGTAGAAGAATGATCTGCATACTGATTTACATACTTTTTGCTCTGTCCTGTGTTCTTCCTGCATTATCCATGTTCCAGATCTGTATCATCTGGTGTCATGTCGCTTCTTTTGAAGAATTCCCTGTTGCAATTTTGTCAGATCTGTCGTCTGTTGGGAATAAAAAAGTATATGTATGCACATGTAAAAGATTACAACTAGGGTGTTAGTTTACACATGCCCAGCTTACTTCCAAACAAAACGTGTTTGAACATGTGATCAGCTGATGGCTACAGACAAGTTCTTCCAGGAATATACTTGTCTTTCTCTCATCAGAGCACCGTAGAAAAAAGAAAGAGAGCCAATCAAGGTAATGATTCCCACAGGGATCTGCTGGGCCAGTGATTGGGGATTCCAAAGACCTCATCAACTTGCTTGCCAGTGAGTCCATTGCAATGCATAGTGACCCTGAACTAGCCGCTGCTTTGAGTTGCGGTCTGGCTAAGAGTATTGGTAGTACCACAGACTGCCAAGAGGACAAGCAAACCCATAGGCACAGCCAGAACGTTCCCTAGGAGTGAACTGCGTTGTCCCAGGTACTCTGGACTCGCAGAGTCCAGAGACTGGAGAGACCAGTCCCTGAAAAAGGAGGCTATGCTTCGAAAAGCAGAAGGGCGACCAAGAAGAGGAAGACAGGCAACAAGATGGATCGGCAGAGTGACCTCCACGAGGGGCTCACGCGAAAGAAGCCGTGTTCCCTTTTGTCGCCCGTGGGTTCTTGTGGGTCAGAACCAGCTTGGCAGCCCCTGAGAACCCACCCCACAAAGGGGGATCTTGTCATGGCATTTTCAGAGGGCACATGGTGATCAGGTGGGAGTTATTGTGAAGAAGTGTAAGAAAATCAAAAGCTGCATTGATTGAGAAAAACAGGCCAGGGATGTGGGGCTAAGGGATTTGTTTCTCCATTCTCCACCAACCCCCCTCCACTCATTCTTTGAAGGCAGTGGGGTTCCTGTGACAAGTTCTTTGGGGCAGCGTACCACACCCCCTTTAAACGGTCTCAATCTTGCTCCTTCAGACTTGTTCTTTTGGTTCCCCAAACTTCACAAAACACGGAAAAGAACCACGATGGGAGTTCATGGCAACTTTGATGCTGTGTGAGGAGGAGAGTGGAGAACTCCTCAGGAAAGGGGGGGGGGGAGCAAGCTGGAAACTGCCTTCAGAATTGTGCAGACCTAGATGGGAATGTTGAGAAACTATAGCTTCACCTTTTTATGTTTTCATTGAACAAAGGTTTCTACGACTTTCCAACCATACTTCCACTTCCCTTCATAAGTGTGTGGGTGTGGGTGCTTCTTTATCTGATCATCCCTTCTCCTTTGTCAGACATATATTTGTGTGTGTTTGTGTATATATATATATATACATATATATATAATTTATTGTTTTGCTACTGAGAATATACAGAGCAAAAACATGCACCAATTCAAGTATCTACATGTAAACCAATTCAGTGACGTGGATTGAAATATTCCTTTTCCATTAATGTAAGATTGCTTGCCTCTGAAACTTTATCTAAGTTTTCAAAGTTTCTGTTGTGAGCCCATTAAAGATAGATCTTAACAGAGAAAAAGTGCTTCAGACAGGTATTCTGTACTAGGTAAGCCAAACTTCTGTTGGTTTTTAAGACATCAAAGGACCAGTTTGGTTTATGGTTTCAAGATGATTTTAGGGCAATAGTTTTAGAGGTTCATCCAGCTTCCTTTGCTCCAGAAATTATGGGTTACATGAGAGTTTCAAATTCAGTTCTGCATGACCTACATTCTACAGGATTCTTTTGCTAGATATTAAATTGGAATAGCTACCTCTTGGATTTCAGCTTTCCAAAAACAAGATACTCCTGTCTGTCCCCATAACTTCTGATGAGGAATCAAAAATTATATGCATTATTTATTTTCAAAACTCCTTATCCCTCTTGAGCCAATTCTGACACACAGCAACTAATGGGGCAGAGTAGAATTGTCCCTGTGGGTTTCCAAGGCTGTAAATTTTCACAGGGACAGGAAAGCCTCATCTTTCTGCTAAGAAGTCACTGGTGGGTTTGAACTGTCCACCTTGTAGTTATCAGTCCATTGTGTAACCAGCTATGCTACCAGGCCTCCTGTATTTGAATTATAGTATCTCTAACCCAGGATTCATGATTCTCTGGCTATTTTAATATTTATGAATTTTCTTTGGCTTTTATTCTGGTATGTATTGGCGTTGATTTCTTTTGGTTTATCCTGTTGGGGTCTATTTAGCTTCTTGGATCTGTAGGTTCTTTAAGTTTGGGGGACTTTCTGAGCATTATTTTTCCCATATTTTTTCAGCATACCCCTTTCTGGCATCACGCGTGCTAGACATTTTGTTATTCTCACACTGGTCCCCACCACCCCGCTTCTTCCCCACTTCCACTAGCTCCTTCCTCCCTTTGTTAAAATTGGATCATTTCTGTTGATTTGGCTTCATATTCAGGAGCCCCGGCAGCATAGTGGTTGCTGTGGGGGCTGCTCACCACCAAGTTGCAGTTGAAACCAGCAGCTGCTCTGTGGAGAGAGACAAGGCTTTTAACTCTCTGAGAGTCACGCTTGGAATCCCACAGGGGCGGCTCTACCCTGGCGTAGCGGGCTGCTCGGAGTCAGAGTTGACTCTAGGCAGTGAGTTTGCTTTGGTTGTTTGTTTGTCTTCTTCCATACGTGCACCAGGTCCCTGAGTGGCTCTAAGAGTTGTCTGTGTTAGGCTACCAGTTAAGAGGCAAGTTGGAAGAAAGGCCTGGATATTTACTGCTTAGTCTCCCTTCCTAACCACGACTGTCTGAAACACCCTATGGTAATGTTTTGCTAAATGTTTCCATAGGGTAACAATACACATAGGGTAACATAAATACACATATACACACATATGCATACTTGTTTATGATAGCACTTTTATCAAATTATATAGTATTTATTATAATACAATATAATTATTATAGCATTTTTCCATTTGGTAGATTACTTTCACATGAAACTATTTATTACTTTCTCTATGGGGTCCATCATGGACAACTTGTTCCTTTGACCATGGGAAGGTGAGCAGAAGTGACTGATCCCAGAGCTGAAGGAGGCTTAGAAGCCTCTGCGTGGTTCTCCCCCTGTCCATTTCTCTTGGCAGGACACAGGCCACCATGTCCTCCATCGGGACTGCTCCTTCAGCCTTCATCCTTAAAGGGAGAAGAGGTGGAAGGAGACTGAAGGATGGAAGCCTCCAGGGGCAAATAAATCTTCAGAGTTGTAAGCAAGTGAGATCGAGGGATTTCTTGTTACCACAGCGTGACCTAGCAAACAGCTGGTAGATGCATGTGCTATGAAAATCCCCCAAAGCTTTAATATTATTAATAAAGGCTTCCTACTCTGAGGTGTTCTATGAGGTGTATGTTTCATGGTTTACGTAACTATCCTTTAATTTTCTTCTAAAAGTGGTTTTTCCTTTTTAAAACTGTAACCACATTTAGCGTTGACAATACCAAATGTGCTCAGGAGATACCTCCAGGTAATATGCATGGAAACCCGAGGAAGTTAGCTCTCCTCCCACTTGGGATTTTAGTGACCATCCCAAACCCGCCACCTGAGAAGCTTCCATCCTACACTGATCAGCCAGAGAAGCAATCATTGCGAAACCGACTGCCAGATAAACACACTCCTTCACTGCTGGCTTACACTTTCTCTTCGGCTTTCCAGAAGCCCAACTGGAATGTCCAAACCACAGACTCATCTGGCTCTGCTCATTTCCATCAAGAGCAATGGTGTCAACAGAGGGTGTTACTTCCTTCAGAAGTGACTTCCCGAGACACATTCTTTTGGAGCAAGGAACTGATTGAAAACAAAGGATGAAAACAGAGGAACCAAATCACCAATGACTGAGTTAGCTAATGCTTATTGTGTCAACACATGTAGGATGAATTGAAGGACGGGGAGATAAGTGGCTAGGTGAGCCGAGGCTTTCTAGTTCTCAGGTCTCTTGCTCTCTGATGGTTGGACCAGGATGCTGCTACGTTAGCCAGTTCTCAGCTTCAGCTGACAAGGATCACTTCCTGAGAGACATCCCTGAGGAGAAGCCACATGGACCTACCCTGATGCAGCCCTGATGCAGTGACGGAGCAGCCCCATGGAAACCCCTGCCAGCGCTTACATGCTCACTGATTCAGCGTTCCCCCTGCAGACAGCATCATTGCGTGTGTTTTGTGAGATGGAAGAGGACTTTGTGGATTGGTGTCGCGTATATGGGTCAATGTTGGATTGTGGGCTTGAACAGCACTGAGTTGGGATGTTTTCTTGATGTGCACTTACCCTTTATATAAAACTCTCCTTTATGCATATGCGTTCCTGTGGATTTGTTTCTCTAATGTACCCAGACTAGCACAATGACGAAACAGACAACCACTGTACATCTCTCAAAGCTATTCATACACTCACTTCTTTCGACACTCCTGGCTGGTATCAAGTGCATACATGGTGTTATATTAATAACACTTGGGAATTTTTCATTGAAGAGAGGCCATGATGGTTCTTCCCCCAGCATACCCATCACACCTCAACCTCTTCAAAACAACCAGCCAACTGCCATCCGACCCATTCTGACCTAGGGCTGCCCTGTGTATAGCTGAGCAAGGCTGGTGCTTCACAGGGGTCTCAGTGACTTCTGTTTTTGAAAGTAGATCCAGGTGCATCTGGATGATGGACTTGAACAGTTCACCTTTCAACTAGGAATCAAACAAAAACATTACTGGCTCTTGGGACCCAGTGTGGGCAATCCAGCAGGACTCTGGAGGTGTGTGTGGCGGGGTGGGGAGCACAGTGTAGAGGCAGCATTTCACCTTCCTGACAGGCTGAAGTTCCCATGGAGAAAGTTAAGATGAATAGCATAAGAGACAGGCCATCCACATCCCCTTATTAAAGGGTTGAAGGGAGATGAGCCAATCACAGTGCAATACAGCAACGATGAAATATGCACTTTTCTCTAGTTCTTAAATGCTACCCCCCTCGCCCCACTATCATCCCAATTTTACCTTACAAATCCAGCTAGACCAAAGGATGTACACTGGTACAGATAGTAACTGGAAACACAGGGAATCCAGGACAGATGAACCCTTCAGGAGCAGTGGTGATACTGGGTGGGTGGAGAGAAGGTGAGGTAGAATAGGAGAACTGATCACAGGATCTACACATCATCCCTTTCCTGGGAGACGGACAAAAGAAAAGTGGGTGGAGGAAGACGTCAGACAGTATAAGACATGAAAAAAAAATTTATAAATTATCATGGGTTCATGAGGGAGAGGGACAGGGAGGGAGGGGAAAATAAGTTGATATCAAGGGCTCAGGTAGAAAGCAAATGTTTTGAGAATGATGAGGACAACAAATGTACTTGACACACAGATGGTTGTATGCATTGTGATAAGAGTTGTATGAACCCCCAATAAAATGATTTTTTAAAAAGAAACAGTCCATCAGAAGAGAAGGCTTTCAAACATTCATAAACGGTGTCAAACTTGGTGCTGCTCAGATCGCCGCAGACAGGGAACGCGAACACCAGGACGATGTAAAACAAAACCAAACCACGGGCTACCCTTTCATTGTGTGTCTGGTGGCGAGCTCATAGCATTTGATGAATGAGTTCCTTGTGCCAGGAGGTCACTGGGGAGTGTCTGGGCCTTTCATGTGGCAGGACAGCTGTGGACAATCTGTGGGCCGGCCCTGCGTGTGGAGAGAGACATGTACATGTGAACACAATGAGGGGAGTCAGAAAATAGATGACTATCGAGAGCCGCTTACATCCTGGACGAAGTCTTTGTGGGAGAGGTCTTCGGCTTGACAGAAACCTGGTCTTTCGTCTTTTGAGGTCTTCGGGGAGTGAGGTCATTCTGTCTCTGGGCTGGAATTGACATGTGCCTCATTAGGCATTGTTACGCACCAGTCCAGAGAGAGAGAAGAGAGGTGCCCGGCTCCCCCCCTCCCCACACACATCCTCTTTACAGAGTCTCAGAGAGGCTCAGTAGTGTGTCCAGGGTGCAAACTAGTAAGGTGCAAACTAGGTGCAAACTAGTAAGGTGCAAACAGGTGCAAACTAGTAAGAAGCAGTGCCAGAATTCAAACCTTTGTCTCTCTAATTCCAAAGCATGTGCCTTGCCATCAGTTGAAAGCCAGTCACAGCTTTGAATGAGGGCATAAGATCTGGGCACTGGGCTCACAGTTAACGATTGTGGGTTTGGGGGTGGGACTCGGTGAGGTTTCCTCCTGTCATCAATGGGGTTCTAGACTCAGGACCCACCAACGGTGTTTAACAACACCAGAACATGTCACTATCAGATTCTAAGAGCTATTCCTTTTTTCCCTGTTTAGTGACGGGAGGTCGTGAGAGAGTGGTAGGGTGTTTCGTTTCTTGACTCTGAAATGAAAAAAAAAAAAATGAGACCCAGCTTGCCTTCTGTCCCTTTTCCTCTTTCAGTTTAATATCCCCAGCAGACGCCACAGTGAGCGGAGTGGGCTTCCCTTCATTGTTTTGCGGGAGGAAATGCCTGCTGACCCCACTCAACAGTGCTCACACTGGCCAGAGACCCTCCACTCACTATGCTTCTCTCCGGAGCCCAGTAGAAGTTTCCTTTAATCATCTGAGGGCTGGTCAACATACATACCCTCACCTCTGTGACCTCATTTCCCCCTTACGTGTTCCCTGAGAGACCTGTCCACATCTAGCACTGGGCTAGATGCACCCCAAAAACCAGCTCATTCTCCACTAAGTGCATGCCCACCCCCAGTATCCCTTGCAGGGTTTCCAAGGCTGCACACCACTGTGGAAGCAGATGGGTGCATCGTTCTCCAGCACAGTAGCTGGTGGGTTTGAACTGTGGACCTTCTGGCTACCAGCCGACTGCTTTAACCACTGTGCCACCAGGTGCTGGGGATAGGGCAGGCAGAACTCCAGCTTCATGGGCATTAGCTGGCAATACCTTAGCCAAGACTGAGAGCGGGGCCTGGCCCCATCCAAGTCCCCACCCTCCCTTGCCTATCCCATCACCTTAGCACAAGGACAAAGAGACTGAGCTGCCGTTTTTTGGGTTTTTGGTCATCTTTTTCTTGGGGGCTTGTACAACTGTTAGCACACATCCATCCATCGTGTCGAGCATTTTTGTACTTTTGTTTCCCTCGTCGTTCTCAAAACACTTGCTTTTACACTTGAGCCCCTGGTATCACCTCCTCATCTTTTCCCCTCCCTCCCTGCTCCTCCTCCCTCATAGACCCTTGATAATTTATAAATTGTTATTATTTTGTCATGTCTTACACCATCTGACGTTTCCCTTCACCCCCTTCTCCACTGTCTGTCCCCCAGGAAGGAGATCCTTGCAATCTTTTCTCCCTTTCTACCCCACTTTCCCTTCACGCTCCCAGGATCACCTCCCTCACCACTGGTCCTGAGGGGTTCTTCTGTGTTGGATTTCCTGTGTTTCCAGTTCCCATCCATACCAGTGTACATCCTCTGGTACAACCAGATTTGTAAGGTAGAATTGGGATCATGATAGTGGTGGTGGGGGGGAAGCACTGAAGAACTAGAGGAACATTGTATGCCTCATCATTGCTTTGCTCCACCCTGAGCTACCGTTTTATAGCCAGGGCTGCCCGGAGGATTTCTCACTGCCACCTTCCACAAAAGGGAGCGGTTGCGTATGACTCCGTGGAAGGGGCAAATGATGAGAAGAGACACCAGAGGCCATTCTCTTTCTTTTATTGGCAGAAGGGGGACGTGTGACCGCAGGCTTCGTATCAACAGTGCTTTTGAATGAAAGAAAGCCTCCACACACACAAATTGCTATTGCATCATAAACTTTGATCTCTGTGCCCTTCCTGGGCCTGGCCCTTGCAAGCATTTGCAGTGGTAAATTGTCGGGACAGAAGCTGGCGGTAGAGAGGGCCCAGAGCCTGGCTCTGAGAGAAAACAAAATAACAAAACTCGCTGCCACCAAGTGCATTCTGACCTGCAGCAGCCCTGGATGGCAGGGCAGCACGGCGGCCCCTATGGGCTTCTGGGAGGGCGATTCTTTATGGGAGTGAAAAGCCTCCCACAGAGTGGCTAGTGGTTTCAAACTGCTGACCTTGCCGTGAGCAGCCCAACGTGTAACTGAGATGGACCCCTGGCACGTGCTAGAACCTAGTGACGATTTTAAAACGCCGGGTGGCCAAACATTGGACAGGACACACTTGGGAGTACAGCAGCTGGTGTTTTCAAACCTGGGACTTTGTGGCTATCAGCCCCACACGTGATGACATCAGCAGGGCCCCGAGGGTCTCTCGTTGCATGTTCCACAGGTTATGCCTGATCCCACTTCTCCATAGCATGGTGACCATGTCTGCGGACCATGTTCTGTTGGGCTTCCTGTGAGATTTCCAAAGCCTGGTGGCTCGGTGGTTAACGCACTCAGTAGAAAACACCCAGCAGTTCAAACTCACCAGCCTCTCCCAGAGAGATATGGCTCACGGCTTCCATCCAGATCTATGCGTTCAGCAACCCCTAGGGGTCACCATGAGACAGCACCGAATCGATGGCCATGTGGACGCTGGGCTCTCGCAGATGTCCCTGGAAGGGATGCCTGCTGACCTGTGCACAGTCCTGCGCACCCAGCTTGGCACATGGAAGGTCACGAGCACTCCATGTTAATTGGTCTTAAGAAGTCATTCTCCTTGTCTTCCAGGGCGGACGTGGTGGGTCCTTTTTCTCTCCAGCCCCGAGGTCTGCCGGATGCAGGCCATGAAGACTCGTGGTGGCTCTGTGGGCTGACTAGGTAGTGCATGAGAATTCCTCATGCCAGCTTCTTGCGGAGAGAGCATGGGATAGATTACATCGGGCTGCCCTTTTGTCCCTGCTGCCCCCACTGCCCTGCTGCTCAGTGTGGTCCGGCCAGCACATTCAACACTCTTCCGTCTTTTCTCTTTATTCTACTGCAGGGCTATGGCTCATGGAAGTAGGGAGGGGTGTCTTTTTTTTTTTTTAAAGAATGTTTATTTCACTTGCCACGGCTGCCCTTGGCTTCCCTCAAGCACCCTTCAGACAACGTACCAGCTGGGAGATGTGCAGCGGCTAACACGAAGGCTGTCACTGCATCTCCACCCCGGAAGGGTCAGTGTGGGCAAAGACGGCACAGAGGGACAGCGAGGGTTATCCCTGCCTACCCAGCTCCAGGCTGGCCTGAGCAGATTCGACTTGAGCATCAAGGTGGGCCATCCCTTGTTTCTACCCCCTGGGCTGCTCTCTGGGTTTCTTTTTTTTTTTTCGGGGCGGTGGGGGGCATCACTGCTCTCCGGTGGTGGGAGTAGGAGGCCCAGCCCCACTGCTGGAATTGAACCTCCGTCCCAGTGGGCCACAGTCCTGCGCACAACCACTACGCCACTGGGGCTCAGCCGCTCTCTGGGTTGTTTCTTATTTGGTGAGAAAGGGCTGCCTTTTGTATCATTTCTCTTTTCACTGTTTTTTTTTTTTTTGGAGGAGGGAGGGGATTTTAGTCATACACAGATCACTGAAGTCACATGCATGCACGCTTGCAAAAACCCCAAGGGCACGTATTGCGTTTTTATAAATACATTTGAGTGCTCCATGCATTTGAAGAAAAGGGGTAGTTTTTTGTTTTTTTTTACAAATAGCTCCTCCTCCCCCCCCTCAACTCCCCAAGGAGACAGCTTTTCTCATCATCTTGAGAGCAGTGTGCAGAAAAGAAAGATCTTGTTGGCATGCTGGGGAAAAGGCAGAGTGGGGGAATGGGGACCACAACAGGCCACGTGCAGCTCTGGGAGGCTCTCTGTCTCTGTTCCCAGAAGTCCTGAGGTCACCCTTGCAACTCGCTCAGGACCACGGGGAACTTGCAGTAGGGGTTCCCAGGGGAAACAGAATGAGGTCTAATGGGTGCTGGGGCCGCTGGCTGGCATGGCCACTTTCCTCCTGTCTGCAGCACTCATGGGCTTCGCCGTGGCAGACAACAACATCCTCAAGAAACGGCTCCTTTCTGCTCCCCTCTAGAGTAGTGATTGAGTTTTATGATCTCCCCAGGAACGTGCGGTCCAGACTCCTGGGGTTTGTGGCACTGGAACACTTAATAGCTTAAAGATGGAGGGCTGCCCCATTGTTTTTAGACGCTCCTTCACAAGGTAGGTGGCAGGGGTGGTGGTGATGGTGCCTGGTGCAGCCTGTGTGGGCAGGCGGACGTGTGTGGCATCCATGCAGTGGCTGTAGTCCATACTGTGTGGGTGCAGCCTCCTGTGAGAGCTAGAGGGAGGGGGGGAGCGAGAGAGAGAGAGAGAGAGAGAGAGAGAGAGAATGGGGGTACGTCATCAATAGCCAAACCCCAAACAAAGCCCATTGTCATCAAGCCAACATAGAGTAGAACTGTCCCGTGGGGGTTCCTCAGACTGTCACTATCTATGGGAACAGGCAGCCTCATCTCTCTCTGGTGGAGCCATTGATGGGCTTGAACTGCTGACCTTGTGGTCATTTCAATCCACTGCACCTCCAGCACTTCGTGGAAGGAGGCCAGTCCGTGTCAAACAAAGCATTCGTTTCTCTGAGGCAATTGGGACCTCATTTTACATCCTGCATTTCTAACGGCAAGGATGAGGAAATGGTGTGCGTGCACATGCACGCGCGTGTGCGCACACACACAGACACACACACACACACACATCCAATCAGCTGCTGTGAGTTGAACACCTGCTTTCTTCCAGGCTGTCGCTGCAACAGTAAACCAGATGGCTTCGAGTCTCGGGTGCAGTTTCCATTCTTATGCAGACAGAACCCCAAATAAAGGCGAGGTGAGGTGATCGTTGTCCCTCCTCCTCCTCCTCCCCTCCTTCTCCTTCCCTTTTGGTCTAAAGGCCACTGAGTCAAAACCAAGACAAGAAAGGGTGTAAGCCCCCTCCTTCCCCGTCCACCACGAGCACCACCTGGGCTCAGGTCCCCCTGCCTCCGGCTGCTGCACTGCCATCTGGATTCCATTTGGCTTCCTTGCGTTTCAATGAGTGGCCCGTGTTAGGCTGTTGAACAGGTAGACGTGAGAACGCCGGCCCAGGTTCCCCCTCTCCAGATCAGAGCAGGCGCTGTTTCCACGGAGGAACGCCTCACCCTGTTGTCCGCTCGGCCTCATTCCTTAAACCCACTATCCCAGAAAGAAGCCTGGCCCAGGCCCAGTGCACCTGGCTGGGACAGACAACCTGGGGGCCGGGTAGGCTGAGGGCCGCCGCACCACAGTCCCCTTCCTCACCTCCCCCAATCTCCTGATGGCAAGCCTGCCTGCCATGGCTGTTTTCAGCTGAAATAGCATGAAAAACGAGTGCTTGTGGTGTGTGCAATATAAATAGTGGCGAGGCCACAGGAATTCAAGCACTCGAGGGATGTGCGTGCCGACAGGGGCTGGACGGGACCTGGGAAGACCCTGGCCTTTGGCTTTGCCTCCAGTTCTTCCCCCCAGGGAAGGAAGAGGAGGGCCCCAGGTGGAGAAGGGCCGCCAGGTGCTGGCCAGAAGGGGAGCTCTGGGGCAGGGCAGGCAGGCTCTTCCTGTGCAGGGTCAGACCGCACAGAGCTCAAGCTTTGCAGACCCCCAGCAGCCTCTGTACTCCGTGCAGATGTGCCCTGGAGACATCGCGCTCCCTTGCTCTCTCCCACCCCATGCGTTGCGCCTCACGACAGAGCGATTGTTGCTGCAGAGTGAGCCATGCTGCTCCTTGGGCTTCCGATGGGTGTGGAAGCTATGTTTGTGCTATCCTGTGGTCTAGTGCCAGGGTCCTGGTGAAGCAGTGGGTCCTGCTTGGCGCTGCTAACCACCAGGTCAGAGGTTTGAACCCATCAGCTGCTCCGCAGGAGACAGGTGAGATTGTCCCCTCCCATAAACAGTTACTGTCTCCACACCCCACTGGGGCAGTTCTGCCCTGTCCGATGGGCTTGCTATGAGTTGGCATTGACTTGCGGGGGCGAGTTTTGGAGCCTACCATCTGGGTGACCTTATCCTTTCTGGTCACATGCCCACAGCCCCTGTGACCAAGTGTCACCATCCTCATTTCTGAGGAGGTCTTCTTCCAGGATGAATTTGTTTGTGGGTCCACCCCCCGCCAGCCTCCTGCGACAATGGGTACAAGATTTCACTGTCCCCATTCATGAAATGGGCTTATCAAAGCAGCTCTTGAGGGAGTCTTCACGTGCCAGTCTCTTAGATACAGGGTTTCCTGTGTGGATAGAATGTGATCAGAGCTGGGATAGCTCCCTCCCCCAACCCCCACCTTTCCACTGCCTGCCCAGACCAGCCTGCTGCTGGGTGTAGAGGCCCCTCCAGTCTGAGAAGGTCCACTTTCAGAGCCTAGGTTGTTTCTTCTCCTTTGCATGCCACCCGTGGCACGCCTGTGAAGCATGAAGGTTGGACCACCCGTCACAGGACGTTTTCCTGCACACCTGTGCCCGTGGACTCTGCCTCTCCCACTGTCAGACCCCTGACTCCCCAGCACTTCACCTGTGTGGAGCTCACTTCTCTTTCTCCTTCTGTCATGCATCAAGCACCTGGGACATCAGCTACCCATTATCCACCCAGCTTGAGACTTATTTCAGACTTATTTCTTCACACATCAGCAGCTTCAGTGGGTCATGGTGCCCCGTGGCTCTGTGGGTCAGGCATTGGGCAACGGACGTGCGAACCCACCAGTCACTTGGATTTGCATCCTGGAGAACTCATGAGAACTCCTCTCTGTCTGTCCCACAGTTGGAATCTACTCCCTGACATTGGGTTGGGCTTTGCCTTGGCCAGGAGGCCTTTGGCCCCTCCAGGGGAGTGATCCTGTTTGATTTGTCCTGTATCTCTGGGCCTGGTACTGGCCTGAATTAGCATGTACACCACCCATCGCCCGTTGCCCTTGACTGGATTCGGACTCAAGGCCAGTCTATAGGAGAGGGCAGTACTGTCCCCAGGCCTTCCGAAGCTGCCCGTCTTCATGGAGAAAGACCGCTCCTCTTTCTCCCATGGAGCAGTGGGTGGATTTACACCATTGGCTTTTTGGTTAACTGCTGAGCGCTTTACGCATCGTGCCACCAGAGCTCTGTAGCATAACATGTGCCGTTGATAAACAAAACCTTTTATAAAGAACAGAAGGATCTGGCATCCGTTTCTTATCTTCTTAGTCCTGCCTACTCTGCCCACAGAATCTGGCACACAACCACCGCCATCAAGTCGATTCTGACTCAGGAGAGAGCTGAACTGCCCCCTTCGGGTTTCCTGGGCTCTAAGTATTGAGGGGAGCACTAAGTCTCATCTTCCTTTCACAGAGAGATGACTGGGTTTCTTTTGTCCGTTAGCCATCCAATGAGAACCCGCGAGGTTACCAAGAACCTTGCCTACAGCAGGCACCCAATAGTTAACTATTGCCTGAGTGTTGGATCTATCATTGTCTCTGTTCTGGAACAACTCCTCTTGCTCAGAGAAGTTGGTTTCCAAATGGTAGGGACACCTCATAGATCTTCCCTACCTCTCCCCGCCCCCCCCCCCCTTTGCTAAACATGCAATGAGGAGAGGCTGAAAATTCAGAATGGAGGCTGGTTCTGAGAATGGGGTGGAAGGGGGAGGATAGGGAGGAACTTCTGAGCCCCAGCCCCTTGTCCTCATTCTGTCTGGGTGGCCCTTGAAACCAGACAAGATGCTTAGCTCTCCAGCCCCTGTACTCTAAATTGTTTACATTTCCTGGGCAGGACCCCAGGAGGAGAAGCAAGACGAACCCCAGCCCCCTCCATGCAATCAGATTCCAATCTTCTGTGCTGACCTGCAAGGAATATGAAGAAAAGCACCATGCTGGGAGCCAGGGAGGCTTGGGTTTGAATCCCAGATCTGCAGTTTATAACCTAGTTTTATGGGTACACAATGAACACGTCGTACAATTTGATCACTCAACCATATGAAGAAAAGTTCTGCAATTGTCACCAGAGTCCATAGTACTTTTCTGAATACTTTCTTCTCTTCTTTTTATTGTTAGTCTTCCATCTCCCCCCCCCCACACACCTCTCCTGTCATGCCCTCAAGTGATTGTCAATGCAGTTACTATCTCTGAATGAATGTTTAACTTTCCTGGATTTCATATTCACAAACGTATGCCAAACACCAACAGGAAGAAATCAATAGCAACCATGAGAAAAGAAAACAGAGATAAACCTCAATGGAAAAGAAAATGAAAATATATGAAAAAATGAAACAACTTTAAAATGAGTCCAAAGGAAAACAAATGATAAAGTTTTACATTTTAACCTAACAACTACCATCATAATTGACTTTATAATGCCGTCTGATAGCAAGGCTCTCTACATCCCTGGACTATGGTCAGAGGAGATTCATGGAGCCTTGATCCATGTGGAGACTGTGCAGATGGATGTTGGGCTTCCACCGACATTCATAAGCTTCTGAAAACTGGGTGTATATAATTTAAGCTCGAATACCATCCTCTCCTTCAAATTTAGGTTTTATTCATTATAATTCTTGGATCACACAGGTGGAGTTCATTGATGCCACACTTCAATGGCTGCTTTTTAAAAGACAAAACGTTAAGACCTCAGAGACTACTCTTTCTGATAGCCAGGCACCACCGAGTTTCTTTGCCACACTTTACCATAGCACCCGTATCTTCGGTGATCTCTTCTGGAGAGCAACGATTGTTGGTTCTGTGATTTTGAATGGCTCCATCATCCAGAAGGTCATTCATTCCCGTTGTAGAACATGCATGCACACACGCACACACACACATGCACACACGTACACACGCACACATTGATGTGAAGTACAGTAGCATGCCTACAATAGGAGGTGACCGACTGTTTGCTGTTGTCCTTCCCTTTGCCTTGTGTATAAGAATTTGAATTCCTCCTTTCTTTGCTCCTTGGAGAAAGCATTATGGGTAACTTTGACTTTGTAGGTAGAAAGAGAGACGCTGGCTGGTCCTTGTATTCAGAGCCCCTCTACCTCTGCACTGTGATGCTTTGTGCTAGCTTCTGTTTTGTTCCAGAAGCTACCTTGGGCATGGGAAGATTCTTAGCAGCACTTTTCCCCTAACCCTGAATGCCAGAAGAATACCACCACCACCACCACCACATACATACTCGCCCAAGTTGTGACTACTAAGAGGATGCCGGACATTGCTAGATGTGTTGGGAATGGGAATTCGTAATCATCCCCAGCTGAGAACCAGAGGGGGCTAATTATCAAAGGTCCCTTCCATGCAGAACTGGGAGGCAGTGGACCTGCTGACGAGAGTAGTCCTTGTCTCTCTCCCCAGTGACCTTCTTCCTTTATAAGAAAAGGATGCTGGAGAGGAGCCTCTGTCCGCTCCACTGGTCCTGCTCTACTTGGAATAAAGCTGAATTCCTAACCAGACCAGGGGCCAAGAAGCCTCACATGACCTGGCCTGGCCCCTCTCCAGCCTTCTCCTCCTGTGGCTCCACCCAGGACCACCCCCCCACCCCCCACCGCCCAACCCACAGAGTGTCATCCCATCTCCTGGGCTTGGCACTTCCTGACCCCTGGGTCTGGCTCTTCATGCACCTGGCTCCCTGCTTCCTCAGTTCTCAGTGGGGCTGTTCAACCTTTCAGGGTCCATGCTCTTGGACCCCCGAGTTCCTTCAGCACTCTGCTGTCTCTCCCAGGGCTCACCAGACACAAACGACTGCCTTGGCCTAAGTTCTCTCTTTCCTACATAAGACAGATAACATCTGGGACCTCAGCAGCTTTCAGCCTTGCCAGTGGCCAAATCCCTCCCTTGTGTTGAGCGGTCAAGGGCTTAACCTTGGTGTGTGTGTGAACTGCCGACCTTTGACCTTTCAGTTACCTGCCAGGCATGGGACCTCGGTGCCACCAAATCCAACTCACTGCCATCTAGTCAATGTCGAGTTATGGCGACCCCCACAGGACAGGGTAGGACTGGCCCCATGAGTTTTCCAGACGGTCACTCTTTCTGCTCTCATTTAGAGTGACTGTTTTGGAGGAGAACGCCTCGTCTTTCTCCCTCGGAGCAGGTGGTGGCTTCAAACTGTTGACCTTTGGTTTAGCAGCCCACCCAGTAGTCACTACATCACTGGGGGCTCCTCAGCACAGAGAGGACACCAACCGGATTTCAAGGAGAACTCCGTAACCGTGAGGCCAGGATCAGCTGCCCGGCGTGGCTGGCAGGGGCCGAGTCTGCTGGACTCCCCTACCTCCTTGAGGAGCCTGGGAAGCCCCTTGGGATGAGCAGGGTATGGAGGGCTCTGGATTCTGGGTGTGGCCACGGGGGTGGGGTGAGGAGGCCAGTATCCTGTCTTGAGAGCTCTGCATATGCCAATCTCCCCTCCCTCCCTCCCTTCCTCCTTCCCTCCCGTGGTGCTGTAAGGTCGTTTGTTACCAACATCAACATCCTCCTGGCGTCTCCTTTCGCTGCCGAAGTGCCTGGGCTAAAGCCAAGGTCAGCCCCCGTCCAGACAGTACCCCTCGGGTGCCTCTTTTCTCACGGCTTGTTAGGGAAAGGCTACGGAGTGCTTCCCGAGCAGCGCTGATGACAATTGCTCTCTGGGAGCCGCCAGGAAACCCGGGCAGAGATGAATTGATGGAAACGGGCAGCCCCTTCCTTACGTGATTGCTGTCCCTTGAAGACTCAGTGCAGGAAATGGTGGGCATTCTTTAATGAACGGTGTCTCTGACCCTGGTCTGCCTGGCCTTGCTGCGGAAATTCCGGCTGTGAGACAGCATGGCATTGGGTCCTCCAGCGGCCCAGACGCCAGCGTGTGGCGTGGCGTGGTGTGGTTCATCCCCAGTGGACCGACGGCGGCAGTCTGTCTGCAACTTCCTGCTGGTGCCCACCTGGAAGCTTTAGCTAGCAGTGCCGGTGAAGCCAAAGCTTGTCAGCCATTTCAAGCTGATCTCACAGAGGCTGGATGCTCTTGAGATGGCCACAGTGCCGTGCCATCTTGAGCAGGAACCCTGGTGGCCTGGTGGTTAGGCATTGGGCTGCTCATCACCAGGTCAGCATTTCGAAACCACCAGGCACTCCGTGGGAGAAAGAGTCACAGTCTCTGAATGTCTGGATGCAGAGTGTCCATCACTGGTGCCACAATTTATTGGGGAGGGCGTGGAGAATCGGGGAGCAAACAATGAGTATGAAAGGGGGGGCGGAGCAGATGAACGGATTGTCCTGATGTACCTAAAACCCTTTAAAAAAGTAAGTTCACCAGGGAAGTGTAGGATGTGTAGGAAAAAAAGAAAGAAGGCGACCCCACTGGATCTACAGTTCCTGTGCAGGAAGGAGGAGGAGTTGTTGCTTAGGGAGCACCGAGTTGATGTTAAGGGTGGTGGACTCATTTGGAAAAGGATGTCAATCATGGTTGGACGCACAGAGACTATAATCAATAGCGCTGAATCGTACGTGTAGGCATGTTGAATTGCAGAACGTTTTGCTGTGTGTGTTTTTGCCACAATTAAAAGGAAAAGAGCTATGTGAAAAACACTGAAGAGAAGGAAGAAGAAAATGTCCTAAAATTGATGGTGGCGATGACCGCACAAATCTTCTCGATGTGACCGAACCACTGGATCATAGAACATGGGGATGAGTGCCAACAAAACTGTTCAAACAAAAAAAGCAACAACCCCAAACGAGTGAGTCTCTGATATGCCACACAGGCAGGCTTACTCTGTCCTTCGGGGTCCCTGAGTCAGAATTCACTCAAATGGCAGTGAGCTTGGAAATTACCGCCATTCAAACAACACTCCTTCTGCTTTATCAAAGACCCCACAAGCTGGGTGCCCCCCTCTGCCGCCTGTCTGGGATTGCCTTTCTGCTCTGCTTCAGGCACACTGTCGCTGACTGGAGACTCCCTTGCTTATGGAAAGCACATTCTCTGAAGGCAATTTCCTGCCTGAGGCCTCAGGAGCTCAGAGACAGCAAAGCCCAGCTCTCTCTCTCTAGGGTTTCCTGGCGGCAGAGCACCATCCAGCATGGCCTTCCACCTGTCCTTGTCCCTGGCTCCGTTGTCCCTCTGGCAAGGGGGTTGACGTGGTGCTTTGGAGGAACGCACCTTTCAGGCCTGGTTCACGGAGCCGGAACAAAGACACGCTAGTGACCGTCGTCCTCGTCCTCATCATTGTTGGTAGGTGCAATGGAGTCAATCCTAGGGACCCCAGGTGAACAAGATGGAACTGCCCCCTGGGGTTGTCCAGGTGGGGACCCTGGTGGTGCAGCGGTTAAGCGCTCAGTGCCTAACCAGGCGGCGGCTCGTTAAAAGCCATCAGCTCACCGCAGGAGCCAGATGTAATGATTCACTTCTGCAAAGATTTCCAACCCAAACCCAGTCATCAAATGGAGGCAAGCCCATAGGTGTGGGGGTAGCCAGCTCCCTCCACTAATCACGGGTTCGGCAACCGTACAGGTTAAGCTAGATGAGGTGAAAGTAAATTCCTAGAGAAATGAGAGAGCTGGGAGAGAGAGGAGCATAAAGAAGCCAGACACATTTCGTGGTGGCATGCTCACCTCAGCAACTCTTGGTGGGGGGTGGGGTGGGGATGAGCGGGCAGGAGAGAGGGCAGGAGGTTTTCTTTCTAACCAAAGCTTATGTATCTTTGGGTATATGAAGCCTCTGATTACAGATTACAATCTGTATCAGAGGAAGGGGTTATAACATAAGCAATAGAAGCAATAGGACGGGGGATAGCCTAGGGTGTACACGCAGTAGGAAAGGGAGGAGTTAGGGGTGCATATTGGCAAGACGGGTGGACCCTAGACTCAAGGGAGTAGCCTAAGTTTAGTCATCCTGGAGTGATCCCACTCATTTGACCACTCCTTCAAGGGAACAATATCCAAAGGCTTTACAGTCTGGTTGCTGTATGGCTGCCATCCTTAAGGAGAATAACCTTTGACCTACTTTCATTGACCTCCTGGTGTACAGTCATTTGCCAGGTGTAGCAAGCAGCGCCTTGGGTTTGGTGTCCACTTGGGGGAGACAACTTGAGAGAAATCCATCCACACCCCACAATTCCCCCTTTTGTCATATATATTAAATTCAAAAGTGCCACAGGGGTACATGGTTATTTTTCAATATATTGAAAGTTGTCAAGACAACGTTGATGACAATATTAAAGTCGCCAGGCCCCAAATCCAGGTTTACGGCAAGCATTGTGAATCCAGGGTCAGGGGAAAAAGTCCATGTACTACTGGGGGAAGGTGTGAGGGGGATGGAAGCCTCCATGGAAAGAGACAGAGCAGACAGGGTTGTCTGCTTCTATAGGGAGACAGAATCAACCATGTGATCACTTTAAGGCAGCACAGCTTTAGGGTGGACACTTCAAGGAAAAGATCGTTCATGCTGGAAAATGTACTTGGACTATATTACTCACTTTCCAAAGTGGTGGCTTTCCTGCTGTGCGAGACTAGCTTTCCAGATCCCCTCTGCACTAGTCAGGGAATGAGTCCCAGTCCTATTTCCCTCTGTTAGTTTCCCACAAACAGGGACCCCCTACAGGACAAGGTAGCACTGCCCCCTGAGTTTCCAAGACTGTAACTGCCTTGTAAGGAGCGGAAACTCCCATCTTTCTCCCATGGAGTGGCTGATGAGCAATCACTGCACCACCAGGGTTTGGACCCCCCCTTTGAGGCAGTCCGACTCAGAGCGACTGAGTCCTGGTGGGTGGAATTGACCAATTTTCTTTGGGTTTGGACCCTGATGGGGCCAAATTGTTAGGTTGTCTTCCCATCCCCCCCTTCTTGACGATGAGCAGCTGCGATGGTTATTTGTGGAGATGCAGTGGGGCTCTCCTATCAAAGCTCCCAGCACCATGAAAGGCCCCTCACTGGCGTCTGGCGCTTCCCGACTCATCGCCACCCTGCAAGACAGAAGAGAGCTGCCCCTGGGGGGTTGGAAAGCGATGCCAATCTTATGGGAGCAGACATCATCATCCTTTTCCCGGGGAGCTGCTGGTGGGTTTGAACTCCTGACTGTAGAGGTAGCAGCCCAGCCCAGAGGACGGGCCTGAAAAGACCCAAGCCAAGCGCAGGTGGCAGAGGGGCGGTGTTCCCACCCACGTCCACCAGGTGGCAACCTCTCCAAGGAAACTCAGCCCCAGCACCCTTTTCCTTAACCAACTCTCCATGCTTTACCCACCCTCGACCTTTACCTTGACCCTGTGGGTCAACTCCACAGTCTCGACGCTGTACTGAATACTGACAGATGGTGACTTTGCCTTCAAGGAGCTTACCAAATACTGGACGTTAAGACTCCCACGCACTGGACCATTTCTGAGCTCCCGGGTTCGGTCGATCTTTAAAAGAGACCTTAAGGGAGAAGGTTGAAACCTAGGACCGGTGGCGCAGGGGGAAGACGCTTGCTTATTACACAGAAGGTTGTCAGTTCGAGCCCCCCCCCACCCCACCCCACACACACACCCCGAAGTGGTTTCTGGGAGAAAGACTGGTCCCCGTCAAGACAGCAGCACGAGACACAGGATGGGGCAGGTCTCCTCTGTCCTGCAGGGTGGCAGGGAGTCACTCTGAATCCTAATCAACTCGACAAGCCCCCAGCGCGACCGCAGCATGGAGGACAGAAGGGAAATAGATTACATTGCATCCTGTGAGGGGAGCCCCGGGGCCGTAAAGGGTCCTCGCTGGCCTGTTCACCCCAAGTTCGCCACCGGCTCCGTGGGGAAATCTGGGGTTTTCTGCTCCCATCAGGAGAGACTGTCTCAGAAACCTGCAGGGGCAACACCACCCAGTCTGACACGGTCGCTAGCAGTAGGAGAGGACATCAGGGCCGTGGGTTTGGTTTTATTTTGCCTTGTCACTGAGGCGGCACTCCCCCTGGACAGACTGACAGCTGGTTTCCCAATGCTGACTAACAGACCACAGAGAGAGTTCTCCGAATAGACCCCAACACCAGACTTACTGCCATCAAGCCAATTCTGATTTCCATCGACCCCCCCTGTAGGTTTCCAAAAGTGTCCCTGTTGATGGTCTTAGAAAACCCGATATTTCCCCCGAGAAAGCTGTTTGTGGGTTTGAACTTCTGGGCATGTGCATCGCAGCCCACTGCGCAGCCACTATGCCACCCGGAGTAGAAGAAAGCACAGAATGGAGGATGCGTTTGCATGGGTGTCACAGACGCAGAGTCTGAAGGAAGCCTGAGGTGTGGGCTTATCTCAGGCCTTTCAGGGAGCTGCTGGCCCCTTGTCCAGTCACGTTTCTGCCCAGAGAGAGGGATCCCAGCTTTCTCTTTCCTGCTTCAGCCTCTGCTGGGCTGTAAGCACAGCATGGGCGCATGCTCCTTCTCTCTTTAGAGACCTCTTTCTCTCTCTTTCCATACATATGACATGACGTCACTATATCCTATTTCATCTACTTTATAGGGAGTTGTATCTTACACATCAACATGAACAGGCTTCCAAAAGTTTGTAGAGAAGTGGAATTGGAAAATAATGGAATTGGAATGTGTCTACCGGTTTCTCGAAACCCTCTCCTGTATAGCCATATCGATATCGATATCTGAAACCACAGATGGTTTCAGTGTACAGGGGAGGTGCAGTGAAGGAGAGGAAGGTCCTTGACAGGGTGGATGGACACAATGGCGGCAACATAAACACCATTGGGAGGATGATGCCAGAGTGGGCAAGGTCTTGTTCTCTTGTGCCCAGGGTCACTATGACTTGGAGTGAAGTCAATGGTACCCAACAACAACATATATATACACACACACACATACATGCATACATATATATATTCAGTAGTGTATATATGCACACACACATACATACATATATATTCAATAGTTCGCAGCCAACTGAACCCACCGTCTATCTGACAATTTACACGTGACTATACACACATGACAACCTATGTGACTCTATCTATGCACTTAGCAATATGCGAAAGCACCCTGGGGCACCGGGCCGAAGGCTCAGTTGCTCATGGAATGGGTGGCCATCCGTGTTCAGCAGCCACCCAGCAGCAGAAAGAAAGATGAGGCCATCTGCTTCCACAAAGGTCACAACCTGGGAGTCCCCATGGGGCAGCTTGACTTGGTCCACACATCGGGACTACCTTCAGAACAGCCTGCATGCGGAGGCTTCAAAAGAGGTGCAGGAAAATAAAAATGACAAGATACTGCAATCTTTGCATACACTTTCGCAGGTCCCCTCATATTTAGTTCTGCAGATAGACAATCTACTTGTGAGTAGAACATGCATGACGTCCTTCAGAGTGAGATATAGAACCACGCATCATGTGTAGGTGTGGGTACGTGTAAATCAAAAACCCAAGCCCAGTCGGGCTGGGTCAGTCCCCCCAGGATACAGAAGAGCTGCCTCCACAGAACAGAGTTACCTTCATGATGTGGATGGGGTAAAGCTCTCAGGACCTTCCATTGCTGATGGGGCAGGACTCCCAAGGGCAGGGGGTGGGGTGGGATGGGGTGGGGCTAGGGGGGAACAGCAACAAACCCAAACACAACCAACTGCAAACACCCATGAATCATCAGAATGTGGAATGCATTCAGTGTAAACCTTGGAAGTCATTACACATGAAATGGAACACATGACCATCAATATCTCTGACATTTCAAGCAAAACAAGACACTCCCTTGAGTCGCTTCAGATTCATAGTGGCCCTGTGTAGGGTTGCTGAGGTGTCAATCTTGGCGGGAGCAGACGGCCTCAGGTTTCTCCCATGAGTGGCTGGTGGATGTGTTCTACAGCCTCCAGTGCTTACCCGACACAGCATGGCCCAGGTATCCATGAGCCGAAATGGACAGCTACAGGCCCTTTTGCATAGGACAGCTCTGTGCCAAGAACAGCTCATGGAAGAAGAAGAAATTCTGTACATGGGGAACTTTAATAGAAAAGGTGATTTGCATACAGCCTTTTAACATATAAACCAAGGTATACCTTCACACAGGTAAGACGCGACATTGTATGAGGCATTATTAGTCAACTCAGCCTATTAATCATTTTAACCTTTTTTCAGTTAAAAAAAAAAGGTATGTAAGGGGTTAACCCCCCCCCCCCACACACACACACAGAAAACATAGAAAAAAGCTCCAGTGGGCAGAGTTTTCACAGTGTGCATTTTTCCTAGTAGGTGAGCATTGAGCAGCTCACTCTGAGTTAAGTGCACCAGTGGCGTCACTTGGGAAGGTTCTTTCTGGTCACAGTGATTTTTTTTTAGAAAAGCAGTTTCGCTTGATCCTTGTTTTTTGTGATGGTCAATTTAAGAGAACAGTGTGTGGCTATGAAATTTTGTTTCCTGCTTGGGAAAAATGCCACAGAAACCGTTATAACGTTGAATACCATTTACTAGGACAATGCTATGGGAAAAACTCAAGTGTACAAGTTGTTTTCTCATTTCAAAAAAAGGTGAAATGTTGATTTATAATAAACTTTGTCTGGACCACTGTCAACTTCGCAAATGCACAAAAATGTCGACTCATAGTGCATTTGAAGTTGGTCCCACTACGTCAAACTGTTAATCAAGCTATCTATTTACAAGTTCTGAAAAGGTTGTGTAATAGTGCATGACAAAAAAAAGTCATGTTTTGTGACAGATGGGGACTGGTTTTACCACCACAACAATGTATGTGTTCATGCAGGCATCTAAGTGAGACAGTTTGGGGAAAATAACAGCATGCTTCTCTTTCCTCATGTACCTTACTCACACGACCTTGTTCCATGCAACTTCTTTTTGTTTCCATGAGTGAAGAAGGACATCAAAAGACTTAGAAGAGTGGAAGAAAAAAAAAAAGGGAGGTGCTTTCAGCCATCCAAACAGATGAGTTTGAAAAATGTTTCCAAGAATGGAATCATAGATTTGACAAATGTATTAAGTATTATGGAGAATACTTTGAAGGTGATGATTGCTTTGTAAAAAAAAAATTAATAATGGCTTTGGAAAAAATCCTCTATTTTGGGGGTACCTTCTCAAGTATTTGGTATGTATTTTTTTATTTTGTTGTTAAGAATGTGCTTAGCAAGATATAAACCATTTCAACCATTCTATAAGTACAACAATGGCACTGTTTGCATGGATTCCAACCCTTTTCACTCTCCTTTTCTGAGTTGTTCTTCCTCCCTAAATATTATCCCAGGACAGTCATTTGTGGGGGTTGATCCATCTCCCAAATGAGAATTGGACATTCTGTTCTGCATTTCTACCCTTTTTATCTTCTATAGAATCTTTGGTCAAAGTGTTCAGTAATGTAAATCTACAGAGACAGTAGCTGGGTTAATAAGTCCCTAGGGGCATGGGTGGGATGGTTTGGGAGAAAATGAAAAACTATCAGCAATGAGTATGAAATACTCTGAAATGACTTGTGGTGAGAATTGTACAACTCTTCCTAATATAATTGAATGATTATGCTATGTGATTAGGTTCATCTGTCAATAAAACTGCTTTTTAAAAATGTTCAGTAATGGTAGCCAAGCACCAGCCATTTATTTGAGTCTCTGGGCAAAGGAGGCAGTTGTTCACAGAGACTGTTAACTGCATGTTCAGCATCCTCCTCGAATTCCTGATTCTTCTTCTGTAGCTCGAGGGTCATAGTGAACAATTGCTGTGCATTTGATGGCCGTTTGCAAACTTTTAAGATTTCAGGCACTACACGAGGAACTAGGAAGTAAATCAGAAACATTAAACACAAGATGAGGCCAATGAATTGTAATGACCTAAGAAAACCATGATCCTAACTCTCCAGACCAAGGGGCCAGTCTCTGGGTCTCCATGAACACACTCAGCAACTATCCTTTTCACATGTTGATGGTTTTAAAGTACACCTGCAATAGGGCTTTTGCCTCAACTTTTTACACGTGCACCTCATAGTGATATCAATGACAGCACTTGGCTTGTAACTCAACCCTTAATCAAAATAATTGTTCTCTATCACTGTTCACCCACCCACCCATGCCCCTTGGCATGTCTGTCTCTCACAGCAATGAATACACTTTACTGGTTGTATGCTTGCCTTCTAATGTAAGTGAGGTCACATGAGGTTATCCTTCTGTGATTGACTTTTGTCACTCAGTAAAACATTGTCAGGCTTCACCCATGCTGCAGCAAGACTTTGATTCTTCTGTTGACTGGTCAGTAGTGTGTGTGTGTGTGTGTGTGTGTGTGTGTGTGACCATCATTTTGTTTATCCATTCATTCATCGGTGGGCATTTAAGTTGCTTTCACATCTTGGCCATTATGAACAGTGCTGCAACAATCATGGATGTAGTGTCCACGTCTCTCTCAGAGTCTCTGTTTTCAAGTCTCTGGGGGTACATCTTGGAAGTTCCAACTCAGGATAGAATTGCTGGGTCATGGGGTGGCACTACTTTAAGTGTTGTAGCAGCCACCATGCTGTTTTGTATGCCCATCAGGAATGGATGAGGGTGCCAAGGTCCTCACATCTGTGCCAATATTTATTTTCTCTGTGGATATATTTTTAAATCTTAGTTATTCCAGTGAAAGTGGAGTTGTGTCTCATTGGGGATTTGGATTTTCATCTCTTTGATGAAAAGATGATGATGACATTGAACATCTTCTCATATGGCTGGTAGCCATTTGAACATCCTCTCCGGAGCAATGTCTCCTTAAGTCCATGGCCTGCTTTGTGATTGGGCTATTTGTCTTTTACCGATGTTTGATATGTTTGGGTGACTAGTGATTGTCTTGATGCACGGGTGATTCCTGAAGACCTTCTCCCTGGCAGCAACTTACCTCTTTCCCTTTTGTTTTGGTATAAAATCTTCTGAAGAACACAGTTTTTAATTCTTTATGCGGTCCCATTTATTTACTTTGTCTTTTACCATTGGCACTTCTGTTATATTAGAAAAGCTATTGATGAGAGCTAGTCCCGATGCAACTGCCCTGCATTTTCATCTAAGAAGCTCATGGTCTGGGTTTGCACATGCTGACGCTGAATCCAGCTTGAGTCTGGTTTTGTGCATGGTGTGAGGCAAGGATGCAGATGGTTTTTGAGAATCTTCCAAAGAGTGAAGTCCCCAAGACAAGTCACTGGGATTACAAGGCATTGGGGAAGGCTGAGCTTGGTGCAGTCACACAACAAGCAGTCTCTAGTTTCCCAGCCAATGCCGTGTCCTCCAGGCTGCTGCTGTGGGTGTCACAGACCCCCAGGGTACTGAAGACTCTTATGTCCTGGGGGCAATCACAGCAGAGAATGTGATTACACCTCCTCTTCTTCATTCCCAGGAGCCTTGTTGGTCTAGTGGTTACACACGGGGCTACTAACAACAAAGTCTGTAGTTCAAAACCACCAACCGTTCCTTGTAAGATGGGTTTTCTGCTCCTGTAAAGAGTTTCAGTCTCAAAAACACAGAGGCAATGCCACCCTGTCCTGTAAGATTGCTATGATTCTGCCTCAACTCCATGGCCGTGAGTGGGGCTTATTTTTTGGTTCTTTCTCACCCCAAGAAGGCTGATTGGCACTGTGGGTTAGACATGGGCCCCAAAGCTAGCAGTTCACACTCACCAGTGGCTCCATGGAGGAAAGACGAGGCTATCTGCCTCCCTCCCCATACAGGTCTGCAATCTTGGAAACCCTATGGAGAGTCACTGGGAGTCAGAATCCATTCAATGGAAGTGGAATTGAGTGCATTCCTCCTTTGGGCCTTTTCCTCAGCAGAAGATATTTCAGGGAATGAGTCCAAGTATGGACATTGCTGGAGCTACTGGGAGGACCTCACCACCCAGTGACAGCTCTGCCCAGCCCTAGGCCGTTGGAGACCTATCAATCAAAGCTGCTTCACTCTGTCCCCAGACTGCCATCCTCCATTGGCCACCCAGCCTTCCCTCCTCACCTGTGTGCCCACACGCAGGCTGCCCCGATTGAGGACCACATCTGCAGAAGCAGGGGACGCTGTCGTGGGCTTCTTGGAACACTCAGACAGAAGACATATGCATCCACTGTCAAGTTGGGGTTCCGGACATTTTTGCTCTTTCCTGATTCAGAGAGGCAATGCCTATCAGGATTCTAGGAGACACAGGGGCTTGTGTCACTTCTTCAGAAGAAGAAATCTGCCAAGGAGGGCGATGAGACCTGGTGTGTTCAAAAAGCTGGAGTCATTGGCAAAGACTCCTCTCTGGGAAAGGCCATTGCCCACCACAGGGGGAAAGGCCCTCAGGGTCACGGAGAGGGCACAGGGCTGTCCACCGTTGTGTTTGGAACCAACTTGAGGGCACCAAACAAACACCGGCAACATATCAGCCAGGGGTCCAGCAAGATCTGGGTTTTTTTTGAAGTGTCTTGAAAATTAATAAACACCGAGATTAAGGGTACTAATAAGGGATTTGAAGGCCAGTTGCTGGAAAGCCTTTTGATCCTAGGCACATAGGAACTGAGGGCATGGCAGAGAGGGTGCTTGGTGAGGACATGAGGTCAGGGCTGACTCTGGAGGGGCATGGGCGTGAAGTGGGTGCAGAGGAGGTGACCGGCTGTGAAGTGAGACTCCGATAAGAGGCAGGAGCCGACTGTGAAGCAAGTGCTACTGCAAAGGCTATGTGCTAGGAGAGAGCTCAGGTGCTAAACATCCAGGCAGGAGACCCCTGTGACTCTGGGAAAGAGAGGCAGCATGGGATTGTGGATCCTGAGGAACAAGACAGATGGGTGCACAGGTCGGAGAGTTCAGTTTTTCTCCTGAAGCAGAAACCCTAGAGCAAACCCACTGCCATCAAGTCCCTGGGAACTGATTGAAGAGCTCTAAGGAGCACGGTGAGTCCTCTGCCCTGCTCTTAATGGAGTTGTCCTCAGCTGGGACACAGGCCTGCTCTGATCACAGCGGCAGGAGATACCTGGCTCTCCCAGAGAAAACACCCTCTATCCTCTCTCTCACTTGCACCAATGAAAGAAGCCTTCCTGCCTAGACTTCTTCTACTTGGGTGGCTTGAGTGGTACTCACAGTGCTCTGAGGCTCAAGGTGACTCCCTCCTCCCCTAGGGACCACCCTCTGCTCCCCTCTGGCGTCGTCATCTTCCTCAGGCCCCAGAGATTTGTGGGTTCCAGACAATTCCTGAGGAATATCCCAGGCTGGACTATGCAACCATTCCCCAGTGGGCTATCTGCAGGCACTGGTCTCTCCTGTGGGGAGCAAACCTGTTGTACTCAATACTAACCGAGAGACTGGCCATGCAAATCTATGAGGCAGGGAACGCCAAGGAAGAAAGGTCAGGTTGTTGCCTCCTGAAAGGTCACAGCTCACCACGGAGCAGAGGTCTGCCCTGAAGCTCATGGAATCCTCCCCTTATTATCGATGTACTCATTCCCACAGGTGCCTGTTCAACCCTCCGAAGCTAGCGATCTCATCCTCTGAGGGACTCTTGCTAAGCTCACCGTGAAGATCCCCTCTTACTCTAGTTGAATGGTGAACCAAGCTAGGAGGCTTTGAGTAAGTTTCTTGAGGGCCCTGAGGTGCTACGTGGCAGAAGAGGGATTCAAACCCAGATCCTTCTCACTCCAGATCTCACGCTCTTGAGCGATGGGCTCCATCGTATTATCAGAGATGGAGGCCCAGGCATAAGTGTCCTCCAACCACACCTCTAGACTTGGCATTCCCAGAGCCGCTTCTACCTGCCAACCACCCGACTGCACCTGAGTCCATCCTTGCCCATAGCTACCCGACAGGACAGAGAAGCGTTGCTCCCTAGGTTTTCCAAGGTTATCGGTCTTGGTGGGAGCAGAAGTCTCCTCTTTCCCCAAGGGAGTGGTTGGTGGGTTTGAACCATTGACCTTGCAGTTGACTGCCCAACATGTATGGCATCTGCCCACAGGTGCAATTTTCAGCCTGGGTCCCCAGGTCTCCTGGTCTGAGTCCCACGGGGTAGCTCTCTGAGCTACTGGAGATCTTGCCGTCACCTCCCGCGTCTGGGGGCCGACCTCCTCTGGAGGAAGTGGAAGTTTGAGCCCAGGGAGCAATGGGACCCTTTGGCTTGGAACTCCCAGCTCATGTCCAGGGTGATAATCTGTCAGGGTCAAGAGCGAGAAGAAGAAGGAGAATCAGAGGGATTAGCAAATTGCTGTGTCCACATCCAACTGGAGATGAGCCATGGTCGTGAAGGATGGAGTTTACATCACTCAGATCACATTACAGGCGAGCCGCTCCGTCTCGGGGATGGCCAGTGTTTATTTGCACAGATGCAGCGGAGGAAAACACATTTCCACGAGGTCATGTTAGCCCAGATGCCTGATCGACTGATAAAGGTCACTGCACCATCTGCCAAGCCCCAGCGCTGCAGGGAGCACGGCTCACACACTGATGATAAGACCTGAGGGCAGGGGGCATTGGGGCTTCTCTGTCTGTGTCAGCTCAGAATCTGGATTGTGAACCCAAAACATAGACACCCCTCTCTTCTCTCTCCCTGCTCTTTTCTGCCTGGACCCTCCCTGTGCTTCTCAGTCCCCTCCAGGTTGATTTTCCTTCACGAAACACTTGCCCGCCTCAGTTGTGGATGTCTGCCGAGAGCTGGGCTGACGTCATGTGGTAGTGTAGCCCATCTGATGGAGGAGGCTCCCAAGGCAGCTCCCAGAGCGACTGAGAGAATGGGAAATGTGAGCAAAGGCCTTGCAGAGATGCTGAGAAGTGATTAGACCAGGTGCCCATTTCATGGGAAACAGACTGCAGACCCACCCTTACCACCCGCCCCCAGAAACACACTAGGGCGCCCTTGCAGTCCCTCCATTTCTGCCTGGGTGCGTAAGGCCAGGGGGTGAAGGGTTAGGCCCTGAGTAACTAACTGCAGGGCTGCCTGAGGCTGGCCAAGGTAGCATTGTGCCTCAGTGGGAAACAGAGACCAGGAAACAGAGACCAAGGTTCTTGTGACATCACCACCTCTTGGCAGTGGGGCTTTGTCAGTCTCCTGTCCTCTCTGAGCCCTTGTGGGTGTATGTGAGGTGGGCAGAATAATCTCTTGAATCATCATGACTGTGGCAGTTACATAATCTCTCAACTTGAGAAGGGGTGGAGTCTAGCTTGTGAATCAGGTCATAGCCAATGAGGCCTCTGTGTGAGCATGGTCTTCTCCTGGGGATTCTGGGAACTTCCATCTTTCCCCTGGAGGTGGGACACATACACTCTCTATTTCATCTTCCTGCTGACAATACACATGAAGACACACTGATTGAGCCAGCGTTCTGGAGCTGGAGGAGACATGTGGACAGCCACATCAGCACTGAGATGCCTCCACCACCACTGGATCCACAAGACTTTTTACCCACTGGCCGGTTATCTTCCTGCATTTGGCATCATTGTATGTGTTGCATGGGTCTGAAGATGAATTTATAGACTGGTATCAGACATATGAGCTAATATTGGATTAAGGGACTTGATCTGGACTGGGATGTTTTCTTCTTTTTTTAAAATCATTTTATTGGGGGCTCATACAAATCTTATCACAATCCATACATTCATCCATTGTATGCCAAGCACATTTGTATATTTGTTGCCCTCATCATTCTGAAAGCATTTGCTTTCTACTTAAGTCCTTGGTATTAGCTTCTCATTCCCCCCTCTCTCCTGGCTCCCCTCTCCCTCATGAACCCTCGATAATTTAGAAATTGTTTTTATTTTATCATATTGTACACTGTCCAGTGTCTCCCTTCACCTACATTCCTGTTGTCCATATCCCAGGGAGAAGGTTTTATATAGAACCTTATAGTTGTTTTACCCTTTCTACCCCACTTTCCCTCCACCCTTCCTGTATCGCCACTCTCACTACTGTTCCTGAAGGGATCATCTGTTCTGGATTCCCAATGTTTTCAGTTCTTATCTGTACCAGTGTACATCCTCTGACCTAGCCAGATGTTTAAAGTAGAATTGGGATCATGATCGTGGGGGCGGTGGGGGGGAGCAGGAAGCATTGATGAACTAGAGGAAAGTTCTATGTTTCATCAGTATTATACTGTACTTCTACAAGCAACCCTTCTGTAAGGGGATGTCCTGTTACCTACAGATGGGCTTTGAATCCCCAATCTGTAGTCCCCTCATTTACTATGATATACTATTTAGTTCTTTGATGCCTGTTACCTGATCCCTTTGACACCTGCTGATCACAAAGATTGGTGTGCTTTTTCCATGTGGGTTTTGTTGCTCCTGAGTCAGATGGCCACTTGTTTACCTTCAAGCCTGGCACCATAAGTTTTCTTCACCACTTTTGCTTATGCATACATTTGTCTTCAGCGATCTTGTCAGGAAGGTGAGCATGATGGAATGCCAATTTAATAGAACAAAGTGTTCTTGCATTGAGGAAATACTTGAGTGGAGGCCCAATGTCCATCTGCTGCTTTAATACTAATCCTATAAATATATGCACATAGATCTATTTCCCCATCATCATATATAAATATATTTACCTATGTACATGCCTGGATTTAGACCTCTATAAATGCCCTTTGCCTGTTAGTTCTTTCCTCTATTTCCTTTAACTTTCCCTTTGTCCAACTATCATGCTCAGCCTTCATTTGGGTTTCAGTTGGAATGTTTTCTTAATAGACAATTACTCTTTGTAGAAAACTCTTATACACATATATGAGTGTTTCTAGATTTGTCTCTCTCATCAACCTTGACTAACACAATGATGTAACGACTACCAATGTGTTCAAGACCGACCACAGTGCCTGCACATGGTAAGACATCATGGAATGCATGGTCCAGTAGAGGGACCATTGGGTATCACCAGACCAGTGAACAAGACCATAAAAGAAAGAGGCAATTTCAGAATGATTTTATGAACAGTGTCCTTGGGGACATAGAAATGAGGGGAAAGACAGTTCATGAGTCAGAGGGATAGAGAAAGCTGTTCCAGCTGGCCCTGGTAGCACAGTGGTTAAAACATGTGCCTGCTAACCAAAAGACTGGCAGTTCCAACCTACCATTCACTTCAGGGGAGAAAGATATGGCAGCCTGCATCCTTAGAGATTGGCTTCCTGGGAAAAAACTCCTGGCCAGTTCTCCTAGGTTCTACAGGGTCCATGTATGTCAGAATGGCCTTGACAGTAATGGGTTTGGTGTGGTGTGGTGAGAGTAAATGGAAGACAATGGCTTCTCAAAATTCTCATTGACCGAATAGAAGTTTCTACCCCATTTCTGGTCTCTTAGACTATATTCTGGTGCTATCACAAAACTCCCCCCGATTTCAGTGACTCTCTTTAGTTTGTGGTTGTTTTGACATGATACATTTAGCTGGTTCAAAGGGTAGTGATGAGCTTCCTGTGTACTGGATTTGCTTAGGTTAATGAAGGTTCCACACCTACATGAGAGGAGCACCTATTGACAATATGGGGTGTTCTTTTAGCTTCTCTCTGGAGAACATGCCGCATATCTACTCCCACTTTATTGCGTAAAGTAAGGCATGTGGCCAAGCCTCCCATCAAAGAGAGCTAAAGATGGCACTTCTACCATATGCCTGGGAGGTGGAGAAAGATTTGTGAACAACTGTGATGTGTCCTTCTTATGTGAGCATTGTTATATGAGTAGTTCTATAGAAATACTACTAGCCTTGTTGAGTGATTCTCTGGAACCATATAGTAACATGACTCTAAAGATTGCTGAAGACTTAGAAATCTCAAACATTCAGATAGATAGGTAGACCCTTTCCTGGACCAAGACATCATGCTTGGTAGAGGGTTGGTATACAAGAAGAAGTCGTCAATGAGATAGACGGACTTTGTGGATACATCATTGGGCTCAAACAGATCCAAAGATCATGAGAATGATTACAGAAGGGAAGGTTTTGTTCTGCTCTACATCGAGTCAATAGGAGTAGAAACCTACCAATGGCACTTCCAAAAACTACAATAACAGATAGAAAAGATAGATGGAAAGAGTCAGGCAGACAGACAGATGGATAGAAGTGAACAAATAAACCCTAAACCCATTTCCCCTTGTGTTAGTCAGGTTTCTCTAGAGAAACAAAAGCAAGACTCTTATGATTATATACATATATATATAGGTTTATACAGTGAGAAGGAATGTAACACCTAATTTGCTCACACAGCAGAACAGAGGGTTCAGTTCAACTTACTTTCCTAGAGCAGTTAACATACTGGAAGTCCTTCAACTTACATGGACTTCCAGGTACAAGGTCAAGGAAGCAGATAGCAGAGTCCTCACTCAGGTAAGGCAAGCAGAGATGGGTCACCAACAGTTAGTAGTGTGGATTGATTTAGCTCCTTTTGTATTTTGAGACAGTGAATCTGTATGGAAACAGAGAGTCACATCTTCCACTTGCAGAGCAGTAGGTGGGCTTGAACCAGCACCTTAACCTTGTGGTTAGCAGCTCAATTTTAACTATTCCCCAGGGATTCATTATTGATAGATAGATTTTTCTTACACACACTATTCCCTAGACTTACTAGAATGAACATCAAGGCACTGTTTTAACAATATGTCAGAGGACTTTAAATTCCCTGAAGATAGAATCTTAGGTCAGTTAAAATATGGTGGATATATGAGGGTAAGTCAAAAAGTATTGCTATGGAGCTCTCAATTCACACATCTATCAGGCATTTTCTAGAAAAACAAAGCTAGTGAAATGTATCTGTGCATAAGGGTGAACTTTATATCCAGGAAGTCTAAAGTCCAAGGAACTTTATATCAAGAAGCAGCTCTGGTCTATAGTCCAGTGCTACCTGGAGCTCCCTTCAGATTCATGTAGCTGCTGGCCAATGAAGCAGGAAAAGGAAGCAGGAGGCTCAGACATCCGTGGCCAGTGGGTGCGGAATCCCATGGATCCAAGATGCAAAGAAACATGGCAGGCAGCAGCCTAGGTATGGCAGGCTACATCACTTGTTCCCAGGATCCAGGTATATAATCCAGGCCATCAGGAAGGCTAAGAGCAAGAAAGAATTGGGTGTTCCTTTAATCAAAGGGATACACCCGCAAGGAGGTATTACCCAACTATGTCCTGATTGAGAGGTTGGACTTACCCCTACTTCCACATAGGTATCAGCTGATGTAAAATCTAACCAGCACAGCGTGCATAAATTTATTAGAAACAGAGTGTATTCAAAGAAGTCTCTGTGATGAGCATATGACTGAAGACAAGTTCTCTCAATACAACACTTGTGTTAGTGTGGGTAGACTAAAGAAACAAATTCATCAACACTCATATGTGTATAAGAAAGAGGTTTATATAAAAGAGTATATGTATATTAAGAAAACATCCCAGACCAAGTCCATACTTCCGATAGCCCATTTATCTGATGCCAATCTGTAGATTCCTCTTCAGACTCACACAACACATGTGATGATGGTAAATGCAGGTAGATCACGGGCCAGTGGGTGGAAAGTCTTGCAGATTCAGTGCCAATGGAAGCATCTCAGCAGTGGTAGATTCCCCAAAAGTCAGTCAGAGCACCCACCTTCTAGGCTGGATTGTAGTTACCTTCAAGGCAAGGAGATCAGCTCAGAAGCTTGGGATAACTTTTAAAAAATGTTCTACGAGGCTAATCTTGATAGATTTCTCGAAGAATACAAGACAATCATGGGGCAAATGATGATGAAATTTTAAGAAAGTAATCCACTTGTACCAATGGGGAAAAAAAAGGCCAGGGAAGTTGCTACCAACCCAGCTATAGGCCTAATCTTGCTCCTTCAGACTCGTTTTTGCTGCCCAAACCCAGAGAATATGTACAAGGAACCCACTCTGAGTCACTGGAGAATGCCCATGGTGCTCTGCTCATGGCAGAGTGCAGAGCACAGGCTGTGTTGCACAGAGCGCAAGAGGGGGAAAGCTGCCTGCAGAAGCAGAGAGGCCTCCGTTGTTAGCTGCTGATTTTGATATTATATTTGAATCAAGTGTCTATGATTTTGTAGCAATACTTCCACTCTGCGCAGGACCATGCAGCCATCTGAGTGGGCGAATCAGACGCATCGCGTATGGCATCAACCGATTTCCTAAACATTGAGTTCATGGACAAAAGTAAGAACTGGGGTACGATTTCAAGCAGACAACCGTCAGTGCCCATCTAACTGTCTCTCTCTC
>PVJH01007152.1:16837-95434 GCA_004026705.1 Nesogale talazaci | reverse complement strand
TATATAGCATTAAGGTAGCCGATGACATGGAGCCTCTACTCAAGAATTCCCTCAATGCAAGAACACTTTGTTCTTATAACCTGGCATTCTGTGATGCTCACCTTCCCAACACAATGGCTGAAGACAAAATGGATGTATAGGCAAATGTGATGAAGAAAGAGTTGTATGATCCTCCAATAAAATTTTTTTAATTTGATGAAGATCATTCAGCAACAGTTGCAGCAGTATATTTATAGGAAGATGCCAGAGGTTCAGGCTAACTTCAGAAGAGGACATGGAATAAGAGACATCATTCCTTATAGCATATGGTTCTTTGCTGAAAACAGAATACCAGAAAAAGGTTTGTTTACTTGTGTTTTATTGACTATGCAAAGTCATTTAATTGTGTGTATCCTAACAAACTCGAAGTAGCCTTTGAAGAATGGGAATTGCGGAACAATTCATTGTGCTCTTTTGGAAACCGTACATGGATACAGAGGCAGTTGTTTGAACAAAACAAGGGGATACTGAATGGTTTAAAATCAAGAGAGGAGTTTGTCAGGGCTATGTCCTCTCCCTATCTGTATTATGAGCAAATCACGAGCAAAACTGGATTATATGAATCAGGTATGAAAGAAGTTTTAAGATGATACAACTTGCTTGCTGAAAGTGAGAAGGACTTGAAGTATTTGCTAATAAAGAGAAAGGACTACAGTTGTATGAATTACAACTCAATGTAAAGAAAACAAAACCTAGTGGTCCTACAACTGAACCACTAGGTTAGAATCATGATAAATGGAGAAAATATTGACGCTGTCACAAAATTCATCTTGCTTAGATCCCCAATCTATGGCCAGGGAAGCAGCAGTCAAGAAACCAAATGATGCATGTCATTTGGTAAATCTGCTGCACAATCTCTCTACACTCTTGAGAAGCCATCAAGTCAATCCTGACTCCCAGGGACCAGAATTACCCCTGTGAGTTTTTGAGACTGTAACTCTCTCCAGAAATTGAAGGCGTTATCCTCCTGCTGACTCTGGGAAACGACCCAGTGTATTAACCAAGATATATTGGTAGTCTCACTAGTTTAGCCAATGGTATAAACTTTAAAAATACTGTTGGAAAAGGGACATTATGAGAGAATACACCAGCTGTCAGTCAGAATACCTGAACTGTTGACTTGTACAGACTAAACTCTTAAGTTAATGGTCACTATTTGCACACATATAAGGTAAAACTTTCAATCATCATTCACCTTGGCAGAGCAATTACTAGCATTTACTAGCAATTACTTCATGTCATAATGAAGTGAGGAGGTACTAAATTAGTAAGTATATGGTTGTTCCAGGCCAATATTTCTTGGGTCTCCTCAACACAAGTCCAATATCTGCCAGTTCTATGCCCCTGGACTAGCAGTCATCCACTTCTCACACTAGGGAATTTCTGACTTAAGTCCAAGAGCTACAAATGAGTTTAGGTATAGTTCAGTTCACTTAGAGGGGTTTTCATATCGATTCCTTCTAGTATGATCTATGAGGGATGCTGTGTGCCTCAAGAGAATAGATTCTAAAGTCCCAGAATAGCACAGGGACTGGGTTCTCAGGGCTGAATAGAAACTAGATCAAAAGTGTCCAGTTAGTAACTTAGTACCAGTCATATCCTTCCCTTGGGTTCTATTTAAGTATTCTTAAGCTCTCCACCCACCCCCATAGGGAGGTGTTTTTCTCCCAGTTTTCCAAACAAAAGAACTATAATCCCCTTGTCTGAAGCATACATGCCTTCCCTTCCCATCATGGCTTGAAAAGAAAGGATGTTAATTTGAGGATTAAGAAACACCTGACTCAAGTCCTGGTGTTTCCAATTGCCTCATACGCATGTGAAAGTTACACATCAAATAAGGAAGACCCATATAAAGCATTGTGGTGTTGAAAAAGAATGTTGAAAGCACCAAGGTCTGCCAAAAGAGTAAACTAATCAGTCTTGGAAGAAGCGCAACCAGAGTGCCCCTTAGAAGCAAGGGGAGGGCAAATTCATCTTATGTACTGTAGACATGTTTTCAGGAGATCCAGTCCCTGGATAAGGAGATCATGCTTGGTACAGTAGAATAAGTGCTTTTCCTCATGTTCACTAATGAATGACCCATTGATGAAAGCATTGCACCTTGGCCAGCTCCAACCTACGGAGTTGGAAAGTAGATCCCATCTCTTGAAGGAGAGAATTACAAAGTCAGTTGCCTAGAAAGAGGAAGGCATGCAGAATGGGAAGAATTTGTCTGCTATTTTTGCAAATTACTGCATTCAATTGACATAAAGAAAATGTGGAGGTCACCTAGTAGGTAATAAGTTGACCTACTTCCAGAAGAGGATCTGTGAGGGAGATAATATTTTACTCACTTGTATTTGTTTGACTTATTATACAAAATATGCATTAGTTTCCTAAGATTTTTATAAATAAAAAAGTTTTGTGAATATTTTAGAACTATGATGATGATGTCTGCATTTTCTATCACCAAGAATTTTGTTTTTACGGGTCTCTTAATTGGTGGCTAGAGGAAGAAAAAGGGGGGAAAACACCCAAAGAGGGGCGTTTTTGTCAATATCAAGGCACATCTGGAGGGGACCAACTCAAGAAATGACTACCCTGAATTGTCCACGATATTGTTTTGCAGTTTCCCAGCTCACAGAATGTTTTTCGCCCCATACATTGAGGCTGCTAATGCCAAGTTTCACTTTCAAATGTCAAAGGCACCCTTCAGGAAATACAGCTGGTTCTTCCAGTTGCTCGTAAAGACCCCACTGCCTTTTCAGTTAGCACTGACAGATGAAAGGACATCCTCTGATCTTTTGACCTAGAACTAGTCATATAAAACCTTACATGGGTTCTAACTTAGTAATGAGAATGCACAATACTACTTTTGGATTTTTTATGACTCAAAATTTGCAAAGAATTAGATCAGGTGTCCTTTTCCAGGTTTGGTGTTAGAGAGTCTGAGGCAACTAAAATCACAGTGATCTAGAAAAGTCCTTTGCCCTTCACATGTCCATGAAGTACACCAGTCTCATTTTGTGACATGTTATTATTTTTGGACCTTGGTTATTTATCATGATAGGAATTTAGAATATAAATAGTAGAAGAGTGTCTCTGCTGTGCTTCTCTGTGTTCTGCTGCTTATATGGACACTATTTTGTTTTCTTGTCTTTTATGAAGCCTTATTTAATACCGTCTTTCAGAGAAAAGCAGCACTTTGAACTGATTTGAACCCCTGCAGAAAACATGAATTTCTATACCAGATACACTAAATCAGAATCAATATTTTGACAAGAGTTTTAGGTAATTCTAAGATCACTTATTGGGTTCCTGTTGAAACATAGAATCTGGTTCCTTATATCCAGTGGAAATGGAAATTCTCTACAGGAGGTCAATCCATAAAGGACCAGTTGGAAGCCCTGGCTCAAATGTAGCAACCAATGACTCTGAGGATGACATAGGACCCAGCAGCACTTTGTTCCAAAACACAGGGGTCACTATCCATTTGATGGCACCTCACAATGCAAGCAAACAAAGATTTGCAAGTAACAGAATCCTAAAACAATTTTTAATAATCTCAACATCTATACTCTGATCTTTTATGACCTCTAAACAAGTATTGAATAGGTGTCTTCAAGGTATAAGCATCAAACTCAGTGTCACAGATCCAATGATATTGTATGTAATCATATAGATCATTGGCCTTTTCTACAAAGATCAAGACCTGTTTGCACTACTGAGGGGTCTTTGACTACACAAAAATAAGTCAGAAAGGGACTAAATGGAATCTTTCAAGACAGGTAATATTCTGAAATTGGTAGATTTATATTAGCTCACAGATTCTGTATGGCCAGGACTCTTACCCTGTCCAGTGGCACCTTCTTCTCTTCTAACTCATTGCCAATCAAATTCATTCCAACGAATAATCATCTTACAGAGCAGAGTAGAACTGCCCTTGTGGGTTTCCAACATCATAATTCTTTACGGGGCTAGAAATTCCCATCTTTCTCCTGTGGTGCATCTGGTTGGTTTAAACTGCAGACCTTCTGCTTAGAAGTCCAAGGAGCCCACTATGCCACCCAGCCTCCTTTTATGGTAAGTACATACAACTACTTGAAATCTTGTGACCCTCTCTTTTCTCCCCTCTCTCAAAACTTGTTTTCCACCCCCCAAAAATGATAGATTGCATCAACATCTTTTAAATTAACATTCTTCTTTCAGCAGTGCTTATTTGTTACCCTGTACTTTTAATTTTTAATAAATGTTACTATCCACTATACCACCCAATCCCCAAAAGAATTTAAGCAACAGCCAAGAGACAAGTTAAGTTAGCCAAGGATAGGATAGGATAGGATAGGATAGGATAGGATAGGATAGGATAGGATAGGTGTAAGGGAAGTTCTCAAGAAGTCTTGCCTGTACCTTAACTGTTGACCATGCAAGTTCTGGAACTGAAAGAAATTAAGGTTGCTTTTGCTTCAACTGTGTCATACTTTCTGTTTTACAATTTAACTTGGGTTGTATACAAGCATTTCTTTTTTCTTTTTCTTTTTCTTTTTCACAAGCATTTCATTAAGACATTCCAGATGAAAGCCTGTGTGAAATTCGAGATGGGACTTGGCTCTGTTAGATAGGAAGCAATTGTCCTGATAATAGCCAATTTCACATTAGTCTACGCCCTGGGTGTCACTCCCTTCCTTTTTGAGAATTGCCTTGAGGCCCTAAAAAAATCAGTCTGCACTCCATTGCCAGCTCATTCCAAGCATTCCTGAGCTTGGAATGAACCCTTTCAGGAAGATGTGCTCCTTTAAGAAGCTGCTCAACACTTCTTCCCTCAGAAGCTTCCTATTTCCTACACAAAGGAGTGTATGCTAAAGATTTTGTGAGTTCATGCCCATGCACCTGCCAACCGGGTTTTATTTACCTCCTCTGTACTGATTTGAGGACCCCTGGTGGCCTAGTGACTACTTGTTGGGCTGCTCCCTCAAGGTTCACAGCTCTAAACCACTAGCTGCTTGGTGGAAAAAGATGGGGATATTTACTCCCATAATGGGTTACAGCCTTGGAATCCCTCAAGGGCAGGTCAACCTGGTGATAGAGGTTTGCTATGAGGTGGCATTCACTCAATGTAGTGAAGGAGTGTAATGAGTTGGAATCTCTTTCTTTTCTCCACTTTTTAACTTTGATTTTCTTAGGTTTACAGAAAAGTGCTCATCAAAGTCAATCCAACTTCTATCATCATAAGATCACACAGTGGTGAGAAAACAAAACAGAACTGAAACTTGAAACTGTGGACAGACTCACTTTTCTGGAGATGAGTCTGCCCGTTTAGGGTGACAGTACCCTGCTCGTCTTCGGTAACAGATAGTGTTTCCTTTCTGGTATTTTCTCCCACTTTCCCTGGGGAAAAAAAAAGATCAGCCTGAAAACATGCCTTGGCATGTACATTCTGGTGAACAGGGGCCAGGTGGCTAAAACTGAGCACTAATGAAGAACACATGTCCACCAAGTGTATTTTCTGGCTCATTCAAAAACACTGACTCAGATGAAGACAATCCAGACAATGGAAGAGACCACCCACTAGTTAACTCCCATGGCTTGATCTTGCTTCAACAATTTACTTTGGATGTCCAACATTTGGACATGGTGTTAAAGCCCATTAGATCTCCTCTGAGTCACTGTAACTTAACTGAGGCCCTCCCAACTTGAAGTAAAAGCATTCCTTGACCACCTGGCTGAAACAACATCCTATGTGGCTGCCCATTTCTGCCTCTCTTCCCTTGCCCTGTCTTATCATCTTCATAGCACTTTTCTATCAGCTTATCTTATTCATTTGTTTCAGAACCACAGGATTCTTGTCTCACAAGGTCCAGAAATGCAGGAACTGCATCTTTTTAATATATTGCTACATCCATAGTATGCTAAGAGCTGAAAATATGTGTGGAATGAATGAGTGGATGGGTAGATGGGAATCACTCTAGGTATTATAATCAGAGCCAGGGACTCTGTGACCTCTTGGTTTCCCCCATTACATAGCCTGCCCCAAACTTCCATAAACAGAGCAGGTAGGGTTGTAGGCATGGGATCATCCTCAGGATAATTATGAAGTCAGAGTGACAAGGTAAAGTGGGTGACCTTAGTAAATCACCTATTGGATAGATTTCTCTGGGCTGAAGTTTATCTGTTAGGGTGAAGCCATAACTTGGATATGCAAATGAATTAGTGGTATGACCTTGAACAAACTAGTCTCTGTACGTCCATTTCTTTGTCTGTACCATGAAACCTGGTTTACAGAAGGCTATGGATGCAGAAAAAGCCCCAAATCCATTTGCCTTGTCTACACGTGGACTAAGTCTCCAGTGAATACCCTCTGGCCATAATCCAGGCAGGTGAATAGCTTGCCCTCAGACAGAAAGCATTGTAAAGTAGATTGTGGGAGATGTAATTAGGGTAAGATCTTATAATTTCATCTCCCTTTTGACCCGTTTTACAGTTGTTTCCGTTTTTAATACTTTCTGCTTTCTTTGCAATTGAGGCTTTTCTCTGTTTTGTCTTGTCATTATTGTTGGTTTTATGTTTGTGTCTTATGTAATTTTCTGTATATAATATCTAGACAGGTAAATCTATAGACACTAATTGGATCAATAATTACCCAGGGTCATTTCAAGGGAAGTTGGGGCAGGAATGGGGAACCAATAACAATGAGCAAAAGAAGAAGATGCTCCAAAAGGATTGTGGTGATTTCATAACTTTTCTTAATTCGATGGGATGAATAAATTGTATGTGAATTTTGAATTGTATGCAATAAAACTATTTGCAAAATGAGGCCTCTCTTCTACTCATGTACTCCCTCAAGTCAAGAACACTTTGTTCTAAGAATCTGGCATTCTGTGGTGCTCATGTTCCCGACACGGTCGCTGAAGACAAAATGGGTGCATGAGCAAATGTGGTGAAGAGAGCAGATAGTGCCTGGCTATCAAAAGATATAGCATCTAGAGTTTTAAAGGCTTGAAGGCAAGCCAGCAGCCATCTAGCTGAGAAGCACCAAAGTCCCCATGGGAGAAGCACAAGGAGTTGATATGATCAAGGGTCAGGCATCAAAAACCCAGAACAAAAAATTCATAGCATTGTGAATGAGGGGGAATGCTGAGTGGAGACTTACAGTCCATTTGTAGACAAATGGGCATCCCCTTATGAAGGTCACAAAGAAGAAAAGAGCCAGTCAGGTGTAGTATAACACTGAGGAAACATACAACTTTCCTCTAGTTCTTTAATGTTACTCCCCCACCCCCCAATGTCATGATCCCAATTCTATCTTACAAATCTAGCTAGATCAGAGCATGTACATCAGTACAGATAAGAGCTTGCAACACAGGCAATTCAGGAAAGGTAAGCCCCTCAGGATTAATATTGACAGTAGTCATACCAGGAGGGTAAGGGTAAAGTGGGAGGAGAAATGGGGAACTGATCACAACCTAAGCATTCCTCAACGGAAATTTATTTACAATAATTGTGTTAATCTATATATCATTAAATATAGACCATCTATATATCAAGATCTATATATCACAAGTTCATTTTCATTTGTTTAGGGAATTGATAAAAGCTAAAAATACAATCTTTATGTACACACACTCTTCATTGTAATCACCAAATTACAAAACAAATAATAGTATACCATGTTTGCAAGAATTTAATTTTGAAAATGAACTTATAATTAAACTGATTTACGATGGTTGTGGGGTAGCTGTTTCCAGGAAAACTTGCTTTTCAATACATCTCTGGTCATTAAAATTTTTTCAATAAGCCTGTCTCTTCTATATTCTGAAATGTGATGATGAATCATTTTAAAAGAAACAAACTCAGTTCCACCGGGTTTCCTGGTATTCAAAAGTCACATTTTCATAAAGGAGGTCTGTAGGCATTCTTCGAGAGTGAGAATCCCTGGGACTTTTTCCAGAATTCCTCAGAAGGATGCCTGTGGTTTGCAAGCCATAATCGACTGGTTTTGCTTTATAGACAGAAGCAATACTGAATCCAGTGGGCCTGTGATTACAAATGTTGCCTTCTTCTAGATCCCTCCATCTACCTGTTCTTCAGATGAGGTTTCTTGATTTTGCCCACCTACCTAACAATGTCCAGTTGTCCATTTCATCCTCTCTGTTCTTGGTACAGTAAAATATTTACTTTCACTGTGGTCCTCCGAACCCACCCTCTGACTGGCCCTCATCTAGTCTTGAATACTCTCCACTGAACCTAAGCAGCTACATTTGAAATTAGAGAAGAAAGGGGGAACCACAGCTTAGGGAGGCTGTCATGACCACTGCAACTGCACAACCTTGTGAACAGATGGGCTATTTAAACATTGCCCTTTAAAAGGCCATGCATTCCAAATGAAGAATGGGAGATCAGTCACCACTGATCAAAAATGTCGGTGGTTTGTTCTAGAAACTGGTGCTTCAGACAACCACAATTAAACAAAAAGGCAAAAGCAATTGCCACATACTATTCCTTTCACTTAAATGTGTCATAACTTTTCAACTCTCAGTAATCTGGTTGTCTCCACCTCTCTTCTTCCACCCTGCAGTCCCCAATGAGTCACACTGATTGATACACACTTGTGGCTCTTATTTGCCCTTGTGATATCTGCAACTGTTGATCACTGTCACATTCTTGGAACTGTTCTCCCTCATCTCTGTGTCATCATGCTACTAATTTTCCTTCTTCTTCACAGGGCTGAATTTCTCTGTTCTTAAATATTAGAATTCCCAAGGGTTCTGTCTATAGGTATAAATCTATGGCTCACAGTTTCAATATATCTGAATCTAAACTTGATATCTTTCTCCCATCAGCCTTCTCTTCTCTTTTCTTCATCTTCTATCCCAATACATGGCACCCTAATTGGCTACTTGTTCAAATCCTAACACTTAGTGATTTGTAGAAGTTTTCTTTTCATTATTCTTTTCTACTTAATCTGTCTTTTTCCCATAGCTTAGCCTTAAATTTGTTCAGTTCATCCATTCAATTTTACCTCATTATACCACTACCGTCTTAGGTCAAGATCACATTACTTCTTATCTAGTTAACCACAACACTCTCCAAAATAACTCCCACCTCCAGTTTCCTGATCCCATTTCTAACCTTTCACAAAAGCCTAAGTAACCTTTCTGAAACCAAAACATCATTCTGCCATGTTTTTAACTAAATGTCTATGACAAATCTTTGTAGCTTTCAGTACAAAGGTCAAACTCCCTCATTTACCAATCAATGTCAAATACAAAGCAGTTTCTGTCTACTTCTCTAAGTTTATCCCATGCCTTTTCTTAATGACATACTTCAGTTTAACCACATAAAACTATATTCAGCTTGTTTGGCAGGAAGACAGGTCACCTGTCAATGCTTGAGCATCTCTCTGTTTGGAGTGCCCAGTTTCTACGCAGATCATCACACATATCCAAAGTTCTATATGATATCAATCTAACTAATGTGTAAAAATTCTAGTATGTAAAAATGCAAGTGTCACCCAACTGTGCTTCCTTTATCCTCATTTCTCAACATCAAGCTAATTTAAATCTAGCCTGTGCTGTCACTATCAAGAACTGACGATATGACACCATCTCTCCCACTAGACCTGAAGGTCTTTAATGACAGAAAGCCATGTTTTACTTGATTCTGCATTCCCAGCAACCAATGACTGTCTAACAATAAACAAATGAATGAACATAATAAAAATATACCTTATAACACACAATGCCACAAACTCCATTTTCAGTTCTAAGCCACTGATCAGCTCATGTCACTTACTTGTTCACAAATCCTTTATCCTGCAATTGGAATCAGTATAAACTTAATCCAGAAACCAAGTCTTTCATGATCTAATCTCAAAATCCTTTTCAAAATTATCATATTCCCTCACATACATACCTATAGGGCCATCCTAATGTTCCATTTTCTCTGAATATTTATAATCACACATTTTAAAACTTTGTCTTATTGAAGAAGAATTGTCCACCAGTTTTATTTGAAAAACTTGGCTGAGCCCTGGGGCGTAAGTGGTTGAGTGCGGGACTGTGGCCCATGGGCTTGGTGGTTCAAATCCAGCAGCAGCAAGGCTGGGTAGCTCCCATGACCACCAGAGGCCAGTGATGCCTAAAACTTAAAAAAGAAAGAAAGAAAGAAAGAAAGAAAGAAAGAAAAACTTTATTCTTCTCAGGAAAAATTAGTTTTTCTTTCTTATCTCTTCCATATTTAAAATGTCTCCATGTAGTGATAGTTACATTTTTGTTATTGAATAATAAAGTCCCTTGAGACAAAGAGTGGTTTGCACATAGTAGATAAGAAATAAGTGGTTGTTAAATTAAATATATTAAGCTGATATATTTCACCTTTTTCTTTGTTTTAAGTTCTAAACTCTCAAAAGAAGTGTTGTGCTTAAATCCACATTCCATTCTATGCAGTTTTCTCTAGGAACTTCAACTTGAGGGGAAAAAAAATCTCACAGGAAAAAAAATTCCCCCAAATCTCAGTATTATGTACTAACATAAAAGTACAATTTAATACATGAGAATGCATATAATAAATAAAATTATTCTGACAGTACTAAGAAGACTTTACACTCTCAAAAGGCAGTACATAGTCCAATAGATTAAGCATGTATTTTCTTAATTGACTTTGAAGAAATGGAATGCACAAAGAGACACACTGAGAGTCTGTCTATTGAAGTTTCATGGCATTGTCAGTGAGGTCAATGTACTCAGGAATTTTGAGTAAGAAAAATAAATCTCCTTTCGGTGCATTCATATCCCATGAAATGAGCTTCTCTTTGTTAAGAGAACCTTGAGTTTGTACCCCTAAAAATACTTCTTGTCCCTCAACTTCTTCTGTTCCTCTCAGAAACATAGGGAAATTCCAATATTCTCCTTTGTCATGGACCAAAGATGAGCAAATCAATTGCGGTACAATTTGCTGGTTCTCTGGTGACTGTGTCAGAAACCCAAGTCTTTCTCCAAATATTACTCAGTGTGCATCACTGTCTGAAAATAATGTTATTGTCCTCAGACAATAATAATGCATATGAATTTGTACTGCTAAAGGCAGAGATTGGGGGTGGGGATGAGGTCAGGGTGATAATGATGGAGGTGTGGGGAGAGGAAGGGAATCCCCAGCTCGCTCGCGCTCTCTCCCTCTCTCTCTCTCTCTCTTTCTCTCTCACTCTCTGCAGTATCGGTTTGCGTCAAATTCCATTTAATGAGCGTTAGCTGTGGACCTTGTTAGAGCCTCTCAGGAGTCATAGCAACTCTTCACATGTTTGCAGTACAGTCTCTAGCTACACAAAACAAAACAATTCATAAAGTACATTGGCATTTTACTATCAAAGGTCAATTTTAATCAAATGATTCAACATTCTCACTTCAAGTAGTTAGAATAAAGAGATCTATGAGCCAGAATGCATAGAGAAAGTTTCCGGGAGACCATGGGAACTGAGCTTGCTTTGAAAATATAAACTCTTTGGATGAAACCAACTTCCCTTCCTAATCATGTAAAAACTTCATCGTAAATTGACATTGACTTTGTGCTTAGTTGCCTTTTTGTGTGCAGTCCACATTTCTTTTCACGCATTGGTTCATTGAAATGACAAAAGAAAAAAATCTCCAAGATAAAATAGATCTTTTCCTCTTCTCTTTTCAGTGTAATTTAGCCCAAGAAACTAGCAGATCATATGAACCCCAGTCGCCAGGACCCTGAGGCTATAAGAAAGCATAAAATGGATCATGAGAGGAGTTCTGCATAGAGTACAGAGATAGAAGGAAAATAAGCATCCAAGTGAAAGAAAGGGAGCGACTTGAGGCAAAGAGTTCATGAATAGTGAAGAGGTGTCCACACAGGAATCACCACAAGGAGTGTGGCCTTGAGGGAGGGGGGGTCTGCACAGATGCTGGAGGCTGGATAGGGTTAGGAAAGTCTCCAAGGTGGAGGGCAGCCCAGAGTGAGTGTTTGAGCCCAGCAAGACGTGTGTCTGGGAGGGCAACCTGCTGTGAGTATCAAAGCATAAAACCTAAGGAGCGTGCAGCATGGAGGAACAGAGCATGGAGCGCTGCCGGATGGAGTGCCAAGGATATACTTTGGAGCCAAGGTGTGGCAGCCCATCTGACTCAACCGGGAGACACTCCCGTAGGTGAACAAACAGATCCTAAACTATTTGCAGGTTTTTGCATCTTTTCTTTGCCTATAGGTGTTCATGATAGACATTGGATTTTTGTTGTTGTTGTTGTTGATGTTGTCATTGTTCTGCTTTCTTTGCTTGCTTCATTTTGGGATGCCTTTTTTGTACATGTTGCTTTCTCTGCAGGTCTATCTGGATGGTGTGGGCTGGATGGACAATCTGGGGGCTGGGACCATGGGACTGATGGTTCCAGGGTAGATGTGGGGGGGGGGGCGGTTGGCCAGCCGGGATGGGGGGTCGGTGGCAAGGAGGGTATGGGAGGTCCGATAGGGATTCATCAAGACTAATATAACAGAGAGAAAATATTGAAATGCAAATGAAGGTTGAGCGTGATGGTGGGAAAGGAGGAGGTATAAGGAAATAGAGGAAAGAACTGAGGAGTAAGGGGCATTTATTTATAGAGGTCTAAATACAGGCATGTACATAGGTACATATATTTGTATATGATGAAGGGGAAATAGATCTATGTGCATATACTTATAGGGCTAATATTAGGACAGCAGACGGGCACTGGACCTCCCTTCAAGTACTTCCTCAGTGCAAGAACATTTTGTTCTATTAAATTGGCATTCCATGATATGCACCTCCAAAACACGATCATTGAAAACAAATGTGTGCATAAGCAAATGGGGTGAAGAAAGCTGAAAGTGCCCAGCTACCAAATGATGTAGCATCTGGGGTCTTAAAGGCTCGAAAGTAAACAAGTGGCCATCCAGCTCAGAAGCAAGCCCACATGGAAGAAGCACACCAGTCTGTACGAACACAAGGTGTCAAAGGGATCTGGCATCAGGCATCAAAGACCTAAAAATTGCATCATTACAAATGAGGGGGAGTGCAGATTGGGGACTCAAAGCCCATCTGAAGCGATGTCTTACAGAGGGGTTGCAGCGAGGAGATGAACCAGTCGAGGTACAGTGTAATATGAAATATTATGAAAATGAAATATGCAACTTTCCTCTTGTTCTCAAATGCTTCCTCCCACTCACTATCATGATCCCAATTCTACCAGACAGATTCAGCTAGACCAGGGGATGTACACTGGAGTCGGAAACATGGGGAATTTAAAATTGATGATCCCTCAGGACTAATGGGGGGAGTCTTGATGCTGGGAGGGTGGAGGGATGGTGAAGTAAAAAACTAATTTCAGGGATCTACATATGACCTCCTCTCTGAGGAGCAGACAATAGGGGGGTGAATGAAGTGACACATTAGACAGTGTACGATATGAAAATGTAATAACAATTTTTAAATTATTAGAGGTTTATGGGGGAGAAGAAACATGGAGAGCTGGAATTAAAAAAAAAAAGAACTAGAGGAAAGGGGGAAAAAGGAGCTTTTATCAAGGGCCCAAGTAGAAAATATGAGGAAGTGAATATAACAACATGTGTATAAATATGCTTAATACAAATGATAGCTTGAATGTTATAAGAGCTATAAGAGCCTCCCAATAAAATCTATATTTAGAGAAACCTGGTAGTGAGAAAATTGACAAACATGGGAGATTCTTAACAGGATGTCCCAATATGACAACCGGAGCAAGAGGCAGAGGAACTCTGCTGTTAGAAGCATTACTACCTAGGGTGCACTAAGTAGGCTTCAGTTTGAGGTACCAACCAGATGCATGAAATTCGAATCCAGGCAGGCAGGGGTACAAGAGTGACAACAAGAGATTGGGCACATACAGAGGGGTTGAACATATAAGAAGCATATTAAGACAAGAACCTTGCTTCTTATTTGTAAAGAATATTACAAAGATAGAAAGAAAAAATCACTAGAATGAACCCCTAGGTGTTGGATGGAAACTGGAGGTATTAATGTGAACACATGGATTCCAATATATAAAGTAGAGAATGAATTCCATATAATCAAATTAAGTGTGTTTATACATAGATGCACACACAAATAGATATATTCCTTCCTAGTTCTATCCCTTGAGGGTTCCTGGGAGCAGTGACATCTCAAGAACAATGAATATATCAGGCAACCAGATCTTGGCTTTTAAATATCTTCTCTACTTAGTGATCAGGAGTCCTTGGAGAAACAGCTGATTTCACAACTGGGGTAGAGACAATATATTTCCTGTAAAAAAATTTTCACGACCTTGACATTTTTGAAAATTGTTGCACTTTTTATAGAACCCACCTCCATTTGAGTTTGTCTGATATTTACATTTGGTAGTAATGGACTTACAGATCAGGGGTAAGGTTAAAAGAGTTGAAATACCCTTTTCATTATATGATATCAGGGAGTACATGATCTCAACATGACTTATTACTGGTGATGCTAATAAACCAACATTAGTTAATGAGCAAACTGCAAATTTTGTTCAGATTGTTTCCCCAGGAATGGCTTTTCACTATTCCAGGACTCAAATTAGAGCATCACATTATATTTATTTGTCACCTCTGGTCTCTGAAAATTCCTTTCTTTCCTCTTCCCTTTGTGAAGGTTGCCATCCTTCAATAACATGCTTTGATTTATTTAACACAATCCTCACTCGTCTCTCAGAACCCCTCAACATTCTGGTTATTTTCTTAAAATTTTCATGCAATAAAATTCATCTTTGGAGTGTGCACATCTATGGACTCCAACCAATGCATGTCTCTCCCACAATGGTGGTATAGAGAACAGTTACACCATCTCAAAATTCCCTTTCTTGCAACCCATTTAAAGTTTATTTCTCCCCCTTCCTCCAACTTCTATTAAAACGATATTAAAAACAACATTAGAAAAGTAAACAATATAATTTTTTAAAAGTCAAAAAATCCAAATCCTACTTCAAATTATCCCAAATTTATCTAAATGCCTCCTCCATGGAACATTCACTAAAACAAACTAACAATATGAAGACTACATTTAGTTTCAGCTGAATAATTTTAAATGTTACATTTTGTTGATGTTGCTATTAAGCATGGATTAACTTAACATTTTCATATTGTTACTCGCTCTCTTTTTTCTTTCTCCATGTGTGAGATGAGGTAAGAAACACAAGTTTGGCCCAAATCACCTTGGTGAAAAAGACAAGCCTTGTGGTGAAAAATTTCAAAATGAGCTATCGTTTCTCCAATACCAAGGGATTGAGAACTGGCAAAAGGCCAGTGACTTCCAGGTTTCACATAGTTTTCAGCAATAACAGAAGGTTTATGAATGCTAAACAGGATTCTCCACAGCTTTGCTCTTATTTTTAGCCTTCCCTCCCACACGCAACCTTCTCGATGACAACATTACAACCAACCCAGCCCTCCAGGAAAATGTAAATAATTTTCAGATCAACAGGAAGTTTTAATAAAAGAGAACATTTTTCACGGATTCTTTCCACATACTTTAGTGGCACTGAGCCCATAGCACTTAGCATGACTGACCACTTGAGGTCCTACCTATTTTTATGAACCTAATTGAGTAGGTTAGTTTAAATATAAAACCAGATACAACTATCCCAAAGGGGCATCTGATATGGAATCACTGTAAAGCCTAAATCATGAAAAAAAGTATGTCAAATATTTAAATCTCTTTCACTCTTCTCATTATAAGTTATGAAAAAAATTACTCCAAATACTTAAACCTCTTTCAATCTTCTCATTTAGTCTGTCTGGTCTATGTAATGTTAAATTGATTCTTCGACTACCAAAGCTATTAGATCAAAGGTGATTTACCTAATGTTGTGAGAAAAATAAAAATAAACTTGACAACTTTCATCTCTGCTCTATGAAACCAAAGTGCATCTGTGTGAAAACCAGGGCTTCCTTTTTTTTTTCTTAAGAAAAAACAGATTGTATTTCTTGTGGGATGTTCTTAGAGGCACCAACCGGCACATTGTCAGCACTTTCTGAAGTCACAAACAAGATCAAACAACATCTTACAAAGCCCTAGGTATAGTGAAAGGAAAACTTCCACTGTCTCTCTCGGGGAGTTCCCCAGACAGAAGGAGGAACCTGATCTGCCCATATTACTTCTAAAGCTAGAAAGGTTGTAAAATATAAAGGTAACATGATCTTTGGCATCATTGGGGGAAAAATATTCTCTTTGTAGTCAATCCTCACCCAAACCTATCACGTTAAGTACCAAAGTAGCTTTTATTTTAATCACTAATAATTAAGGAAGAGTTCTTGTGGTGTGGTGGTTATAAGTTGGGCTGATCACTTCAAGGTCAGCAGTTCAAAAAACTCCAGCCAATACACCAGAGGAAGACAAGGATGTCTTGTACATAGTTACACTCTTGAAAACCCACAGGGACAGGTTTGCCTGGTATCAACTTAATGACAGTGAGTTTAGTAATAAAAAAAATATTAATAATAATATTTCTAAAATATCCTGTAGACTCTTGCCTCATTAAACAATACATTAGTTTTAATTTAACACTCTCTTCATGACTTTGGGTGATCATTATAAAACAAATGCTCTTTGATTTGATGATGAGTTTTAAAGTATGATACCAAAAAGATCAACACATAAAATTTAAAAATTAACAAATTGAACTGTGTTATAATTTAAATGTTTGCTTATAAAAAATTAAACAAAAAAGAATTCTGGTGATCAGATGAAAATGTAACCCAGAAATTGAGAGAAAATATTTATAAATTGCACAGCTGATAAAGAGCTTCTGTACAGGACATATAAAGAACAATAAGAAAACAAACAAATACATAAACAAACATGCTGAAAAGAGCAAAACAGTCACTTCATTAAAGAAAGTAAATGAATGGAAAATTGACTTTGGCATATATAATTTCACCATCCTTAAAATGCAAATTCAACAGCCATCAAGGTGATTGCAACTCATTGAAACATTGTAGGACAATGGAACTGCCCAAAGCTGCAAATCTTCACAGGAACAAAAGGCACCATCTTCTTTATGGTGACCGACTGGTGAGTTTGAACTGCCGATGTAGTGGTTGGCAGTCTAAAATGCAACCCACTCTGCCACCAGAGCTCCTCCAATAAGCCAAAGTACCCGGAAGTCCTAAATGGTCTTCATCCAAGTGCAGATCTAGTCCACCCCTGCTTGACTTCTTAGCTTCTGAGATCAAGAGATTAGATGCAGTCAGAATATCTTTTGTCAGTGGAGAATTTAAAATTATAACATTAATAAGAAACTTTTTTTTCTAGCTTACTGTCTTTTTTTTTCCCCAATGATTTTATTGTGGGCTCTTATAGCTCTTATAACATTCCAGACATCATTTGTATCAAGCATATTTGTACACATGTTGCCATCTTCATTTCCAAATATTTTCTAACTGAGCCCTTAGTATAAGCTCCTCTTTCCCCCTCCTTTTTTTTTTAAAAAAAATAAATCATTTTATTGGGGCTCATACAACTTCCATCACAATCAATACATACGTCAATTGTATGCAGACCATATTTGCACACTTGTTGCCATCATCACTCTCAAGATATCCTCCTTCCACTTAGGCCCCCAGTACTAGCTCCCCCTGTCTCCCCTCCCTTCCTATTTCCCCTCCCCCATGAACCCTTAATAATTTACAAATTGTTATTACTTCTTCATATCATACACTGTCCGATGTGACCCTTCACTCACTTCCCCATTGTCTGTACCCCAGAGAGGAGGCTATATGTAGATCTTATTAAAATGTCCTAAAGAGAGCACAAACAAACAAAAGAAATAATGACAGATCAAATTCTAATGAAGATGCAAAGAAATCAGAGTTTTCATTCATTATTGGCAGAAAACAGTTCTTTGAACTCACAAACTGTATTTAAATAGATATTTATAGGAGCTTTTTCATAATTTTCAAAAATAAGGTATAACCCAGATGCCCTTTAATAAGTAAATAAACTGTGCTTCATCTATATAAGAAAAGATAAAGTAAATAACTAATTTAAAGAATAACATAGACAGATCTCAAATGTACTTTGCTAACTGAAAGATGCTAAATCCAAAATGTAAACACCCTGGAAAAGTACCCTTGATAAAATCACCCTGGAAAAGTAAATTATCCAGTTTAACAGAGCGGAATCATCTATTTGTCTTCTTTAATGATTCTTTGTCAGAGGCCCCTTTGGAATAGTAGTGTCTGGTTTTATTTTTAAGCTAGCCTACTCAATTAGGGTCATAAAAATAGGTAGGACCTCAAGTGGTCATTCATGCTAAGTGTTATGGGCTCAGAGCCCATATGTGGAAAGAGTATGTAAAAAATGTTCTCTTTTATTAAAACTTCCTGTTGATCTGAAAATTATTTACATTTTCCTGGAGGGCTGGGTTGGTTGTAATGTTGTCATCGAGACGGTTACGTGTGGGAGGGAAGGCTAAAAATAAGAGCAAAGCTGTGGAGAATCCTGTTTAGCATTCATAAACCTTCTGTTGTTGCTGAAAACTACGTGAAACCTGGAAGTCACTGGCCCTTTGCCAGTTCTCAATCCCTTGGTATTGGAGAAATGAAAGTTCATTTTGAAATTTTTCACCACAAGGCTTGTCTTTTTCACCAAGGTGATTTGGGGCTAACTTGTTATGGTAGTTACATAATCTGTTGTCAATTTGAGATTTAGGAGTGGATGAGATGGGTCTAGCTTGTCAATCAAGTGGCAGCTTGATGACCTCATTTGGAGGTGCTAAGGCAATAAGTAGCTCACTGAGGGTGAGACACAAGCTCCTTCCTTGTGAGACATGCTTGCTGACCAGATACATGGAGCCACGTTAGTGCCATGGAACTAAAGGAGACACGTGGAAACCCCTGCTAGCACTGAAATGCTTCCACTGCCACTGAACTCACAAGACTTTCCACCCACTTGTCTGTGATCTTCCTGCATTCAGCATCACTGCCTGTCTTCATGAATCTCAAGAGGAATTTATAGATTGGAATCAAACATAAAGGTTAATATTGAATTTATGGACTGATCTGCCCTGGATTGGGATGTTTTCTCAATTCAATTGCTCTTGTACATAAAGTTCTTTCTTATGCACATATGAGTGTCTCTTGATTTATTTCCCTAGTCTATAAAAACTAGCACATTTGCCTTTCTTACCTCAATTTGCACATGGAGAAAGAAAAGGGAGAGAGAAAGAGAGAGAATAGCAAAATGAAAATTTTAAGTTAATCTATGTCTAATATAAATATCAACAAAATCTAACCTTTTAAAATAGTTCAACTGAACCAATGAAATCTTCATATTGTTAGTCTGTTATAGTGAATGTTGAATGGCCAAGGTATTTTGATCAATCTGGCATAATATGAGGTGGGATCTCCAAAAGTAAGTGTCCCTAGGGTCACCTATAGATCATAAAATAACCTGCCAGTCAGAATGTGGGTGTGGATAAATACAGCAAAATATACTAGATGGTGTTATTTAACTAATTTTACTGGTACCAAATCATAAAATGCCTCATGGTATTTGTTGTGTTTGTTTTCAGATATGTCTCTAGTTTTAGTTATTACCTGATTCCTGGTTGTTGCAAGTATAACTAAACTCTCCTGTCTTTCTTCATAGCAGCATATTTGTATTTCAGAAACACACTTCTTATTATGTCATTGACCTGTTTAAAAATACATGCAGTAAGTCTTCATTATGTAGAGGAGAAAGTGACAGCTTTCTATTCTGACAAGCTTGGAAAAGCACAGAAACACAAATCAGGCTTCCATCTTTTAATCTTCATCTACTGAGTAGTCTCCAAACTCTTTGATGAAGAGTATTTGGCTAGGTTAAGGCACAGTGTGAAGCAATGATTTATTAATTTTCCATTTCAAATGATGTTTGAGAGAAAAAATCATCTATACTGATTTTTATCTGTTAAATGATGCTTGCTTTGTGTTAAGCATATACTTGTATGTTTATTCTTAAAACATAATTGTTTCTTCTAGACTTGTTTATTCATTTAGCAAACATGTGTTGAGCACCTTCTGTAGGGGAGATATTGGACTTAAAATGATAAATGACTTCCTTCATAGAAGAACCTGAAGAGTAATGGTAGGACACAAAAGAATCACAATTCTCAAATACAGGCAAGCACTGATAGTCCAAAGTAGGAAGCAACCCACTCTGCTTCAGAGTTAGTCTTCAATATAAACTCCCTGCTTTTCAATACTCTTTTTTTCATTTTAAACAAAGATTTTATAGGCATATAATCCATAAAACATGCAATTCAACAGTTATGAGTGTTACGATCATTACCACAGGCAATTTTAGAACATTTTCTTCTTTCTTGTTCTTGTTGTTATGAACTCCCTCTTAAAGAGGTTTGATCCAGGAGATTTACCCAATGTAATGTATCTTTTGACCTCTTAACTGCTGTTTCCATTAGCATTGATGGTGGATGCAAGCAAGATAAAATCCTTGACAATTTCAATCTTTTTTTCCAATTATTATGATGTGTCCTATTGCTCCAGTTGTAAGGACTTTGGTCTTCCTTATATTGAGTTGCAACCCATATTGAAGGTTGCCCTCCTTTATCTTCATGAGTAAGTGCTCCAAGTCCCCCTCTTTCAATGAGTAAGATTGTAGCATCTATACATAGCAGGTTACTAAGAATGCATCCTGCAATGCGGATACCACATTTTCCTTCATAGAATCCAGCTTCTCCGGTTATTTGTCCAGCATACAGATTGAATGAATATGGTGAAAGGATGCCACCCAGTTGCATACCTTTCCTGATTTAAACCATGCAGCATTTGGACCATTTGACACCAGTAATGATAGGTATCCCTTTTCTAAATCTGTCTTGAACCTCTGGCAGCTTCTTGTCAATGTACTGCTGCAATCCTTGTTGATGGTCTAAAGCAAAATTTGACTTTATACTAAAGATATTTTTCTACAATTTGAGAATTCCATTGGGTCACCTTTGGAATAAATAGGTCACTAAAAAAGGGGGAAAAACCCCACAGAGCAGTGCTTTCCCAGTATGCATTATTTTTCCTATTAAACAAGCATCTGGTAACTCGCTCTGAATTAGTGCACCCACTGGTGTCTCCTGGGAAGGTTTTCTCTGCTTACAGTGAATTGTTCATAAAAGCAGTTTTGCTCAAATCTCATTTTAGTAATGGCCAATTTAAAAGAACAGAAGGCAACTATGAAATTCTGTTTCCTGCTCTGGGAAATATTGCTGAACTAACTGTTGTTATATTAAGCATAGCTGACAAGGAAAGGAATATGGGAAAAATTCAAGTACGCAAGTGATTTTTTCATTTCAAAAAAAAGGTGAACTGTCAATTGATGTTAAACCTCATTCTGGACGTCCATTAACTTCCTGAATGGATGAAAATGTCAACTGGTAGCACATTTGGAGTTGGTCCCCCTAGGTCAGACCATGTGTTAATCGGGCTTTCTATTTCGAGGTTCTGAAAAGATTATGTTACAGTGTGAGACAACATAAGGCCTGGTTGTGGCAGCCAGGGGACTGGCTTTGCCACACAACAGTGCCCCTGCTCACTCAATCATCTCAGTGTGCCAGTTGTGGGCAAAAATCTGCGTGCCTCTCTTATTCCACAGATCTGACTCACCTGACCTTGCTATGTGTAACTTCTTGTTGTTTTTGTGATTGCAAAGGGATGTGAAAAGATAGGGATTTAGTGCCATAGAAGAGGTAGATTATAAAAGGAGAGAGGTGCTATCAATCATCCAAACAGATGAGCTTGAAAAGTGTTTCCAAGAATAAATGTAGCCCTTACTGGAAACACCGTGATAAGCAGTGAAAGTCATGTCCAAAAGGATGAGTTGGAGGACCCTGGTAAGTAAAAAGAGCCCTAACGACATCCGGGCTTGCTTCCATGGGGCATGGTCTTGGAGGTGACTTTGCCCCATATCTACCTTGCCCCAGGGCCCCGGAGATCTGCAACTTGATCCCAGGGATTTCCCGGCCTATTCCAGCCATGCTGCATTTGCCCTCGGCCACAGTCACCACTCAATGATTGCCTCTCTACTTGGTTGCCACACCAGGAGCTTGATACCTGCCCTCTGAGTCCCGCACAGCCATGGCTGAACCACCACACCGCACTGTTGTCCCCCCATGGTACTCCTCTAGAGGAACTTCTCCATTCACTCATGGCTCCCCTCTCTCCATGTGGCATAGGTACCACTGCCAAGCTCCGGTCCCTCCTACCATCCACTCACGGCTCCAGAGGCCAATCTATAGTCCACCTGCTGTAAGTTTGGTCACCTGTGGTGGAGAGGTCCCATTGTCTGAGACCCATCCTCCCCTGCAACAGCCACATCTACCACACCCCCCTTTCCATGGGTTGCAGCACCCACCATGTCCCTGGCAACATGACTTAGCACTGTTCCAGCCTCTCTTGTCATGCTACTCCGAGAGTTCATCCTTGGTCTGAAATGCATCCTTCCCTTACAGCTAACCTAATTCCAGAACCCAGGGGATCAACAGCCTGTCCCTGGGGCTCCGTAGCCTCTGTTGGCCACACTATCTCAGACCCCAATGTGGCCAACACCAGGGGATTAGCCCCAGCAGACTGATGGCTGCACCTGGAGCTCCTCCCCTCTTGCCAACAACAGCAGCAGCCTATCCCACGTCAGCCTGGTGCTCCCTGGTTGCATCAGCCACAACAACCTCCACCAGGACTGGACACCTCCACTTTGTGGAGGCTTTCCACTGGAATCTTCACCAGTGACAGTGGGGTTGTTCCTGCCTTCATTCAGCCCTCCTTCCCCTGACAAGAAGGTCACCTCCACTCTTGTCTATTTGGTGCCTTAAAAAAAAAAAAAGTCTGCAAATCATGGCCTGACAGCCCAGATCAACTTGGCCCAGGAGGATACATACATTTTCCATGCTCTTTCTAGTCTCTGAGACCCTTCATTGTCATTGGTCATTGAGTCACTGTGGTACCTTGCCTACACAGCAATCTGACCAACCACCATAGTAGGCCACAGACAGACTCCAAAACACCTTACTGGTCACACAGAGAAAAAGGATAGGTCCCTTGGTCTTCTAGAAACATGGCACCCAGCTGTATGAAATTGTTACACAAACAACAGCATACCACCAAATTTCCAACAAGAAAACAAGGAAGACGAAACACAGCAGCAGAGCTAACGATGCTCATAGAAAAATCAGACACACACACAAAAAAAGAAAACTCAGACATGAAACTGCCATAAAAAGAAATTTTCAGAAAACTGTTTGAAGTAATACAGGAGATGAGGGAAGCAACCCAGAATCAAGATGCAGTAATAGAGGAGATGAAATCCACAATAGAGAGGATAAACTCCACCTACTAAAAGGAAATATCGGTGTTAAAGGATGAAGTAGCAAAAGCTATGTACAGATCGCAGATATCATGAACAGTCTCCAGGAGGCTGAGTGTCATATTAGTGATCTTGAAGACAACCAGGCAGACTTATGCAAACAAGAAAGACAGCCCAGCAATATAATAAAAGAGGCAGTAGAAAACCTGAGATCAATGACAGATGCTGTGAAGAGGGACAGTATCCAAATAATTGATTTTACTGGAGCAAGACACAAGGAAGAAGTTAACTAAATTAGCAAAGGGATTTCTGGAAACAAGCTTTCCCACCTCCATGAATGAGAATCAAACACTTATACTGGAAGCAGAGAGGACACCAAGTAGACTACACTTCAAGAAGAACTCACCAAGGAATATAATAGTTAGATTATCCAACTTCAAGGAAAAAGAGAAAAATTTGGGAGCAGCAAGAAAAAAGAAGATGGTCTCATGGAATGGTTCTCAGGTAAGAATATGCTTAGACATATACTCCGAAATCATGAAGAGGAGGGCAGAGTGGAGTAACATCTTCTAAAACTGAAAGAAATAAAAACACCTATGCAAGAATCCTCTACCCTGCCAAAAAAGAGAAAGGTAAGGTTGGTTTAGACCTCATATTGGCACACCAAGTCCAGAGTACAATGTCCCTGCATGGGCCTGCTAAGGCACAGAGAGAACTGTAGGGTCAACAACAGCTTATGACATGTTGCTCCCTTACTGGAGCATACTGCAATAAGGGACAATACTGGGGACACACAGGTGGGGAGGTATTGTGATCTGTCTCCACCCCCCACCCCCCCAGCAGGGCAAATCAAGAAAGAATAATAACAGATCAGCAACTGCAGCAAAGTCAAGCCACAAAGCCCCTAAAAAGTCCCCCAAAAAGACTTCAGACTCAAAGGAAGAGGTCCTGCAAATTCCCCAGGATCACTGGGGAAATAGTCATAAAGGTGAGTAGACAGACCTAAAATTATGTATGTTTTTTCTCATTTTCTTTTTCACCCTTTTTCTTTTCAATCTTTTGTTTTCTTTTTGTTTACTCTATGTCATTGTTGGCTTGTCTATTTATTATAAGACAGGCATGGGAAGCAAGCTTGAGGAGAATGCAACAGGACCGACAGTTCAAAGGGACTTGGGGCGAGAAGGTGGCAGAGAAGGGTGTTGTGAGCAAACACTGTCATGGCAGGGGAACAACTAGAGAATTAAAATCAACAACAAGGAGGATGTAGAGATCATGGAGTATGTACTAAGAGGCTAAAGTAGGGGGAACATGATGGTGGGGCAGGAGGAAGGCAGATGGAAACAGAGAAATGATCTAAGATGCAAAGCTATGGATAGAGCCATAAGCATAGGTGTATACATATGAAAATACATGAATCCATTAAAATAGAAGTATTGACCTATCTACATATATTTATATAACACTACACTGAGGTAGTGGATGCACTTCAGAACACTGCTCATACCCTCTCTCAATACAAGAACACTTGGTTCTAATAAACTTGCATACTGTGATGTTCACCCTCCTGACACAATCACTGAAGACAAAATGGATGCATAAGTAAATGTGGTAAAGAAAGTGGATGGTGCTCAGCTATTAAAAGATATAGCATCTGGGAGCTTAAGATTAAACAAATAATCATCTGGCAGTGAAGCAACAAGCCCACATCAAAGAAGCACACTACTGGTGTGATCATGAGGCATCATAAGGACCAGATAACAGGCATCAGAAGACCCATAATAAACAAACAAACAAATAAAAACATATTGTTGAGAATGAGGTGTGTCAGAGCAGAAAACCAAAGTCAATATGTAGACAATGTCTCCCTCCTCGCCCCCAGGAGTCACAAGGAAGGGATGAGTCAACCAGGGCTCCGTAAAACACCATTGAAACACACCATATTCCTCTGATTCCTTGAGGCTTCCTCACCCCCCACTATCATGACCCCAGTGCTTCTCACTTCAGACTAAATCAAAGCATATAGATAGGTATAGATAAGAGACAAGAGCTCACCATATATGCAATCCACAAACAGCTATGGAAACAGAAATACCAGAAGGTTAAGAGAAGGCGGAGTGGAAGTGGGAGTGGGGTGGCGGGGAGACAGATTGCAATTATGGACACATAACCACATCACCCCCTCCAGGGGTAAGAGCAACAGAAACCAAGGGGAAAAGGAGACAGCAGATGGTGTGATATGGGGAAATAATAATAATTTACAGTCTATCAAAGGGTTGCCAGAGTGGGGGAGAGGAAAAAAAGAGGAGTTGACATCAGGGACTCAATAGAAAGTAAAGGTCTAAAGAAGAATGATGGTAACATACGTATAAAAGTGCATGACACAATTGATGTATGGATTGCAATAAGAGTGGTAAGAGTCCCTAGTAAAAATGATCTTTTAATTAAAAGTATGGAATCACAGATTTGACAAATGTATTAAGTATAATGTAGGGTACTTTGAAGGTGATGAGGTTTTTTTTTTTTTGATGAGGTTGTTTTTAATACATAGTTTTAAATATATGTGTGTATAAAAGCCCCTCTTATAACCCCACTATTCTTAGTAGCCACAACCAGAATTTCAGAATGTATCATATAGAAAACAGAGCAGTTTAATTAAGAAATTGAGATGTTCTGATTTGTCTTTTAGAAACCCCTATTCTATTGATCTTTTAAGGACTCCCAGATTGATAGTACTACTTAGCATAGAAACCACATATACAGTTCTCATGGGTGCCTGTGCTCTGCAACACATCCGCCCACATGCCTCATACATTCCAAAACTCCTCCATCTAATCTCTGGGAATGTTGGCTCCAGTTTCGTTTCATGCTCCATGATGTATCTCAACATTTGCCTTTGTCTTGCATTATTAATATTAGTCCAAACATTTACCAACACAGCATCAGCTTTTACAGTCAGCATGATGCAATGCTCCATCTTGTCTCTTGAATATAGCCTCTCTCTGGGACTAGTATAACTGGAATAGGGATTAATCAAGAATAGTATGAAGAGTAATATTAAAGGTGGCTTACAAATCAGATAAGGGGTAGCTACAATGACAATGTGAGAGATAAACTTGAAAGAAAGAAGATATGAAAGAGTAGAGAAAAGATAATAGGCCAGATTTAATTGGTAGAGGAATGACTTTGAAGTATTACTGGAATGACTGTTTTTCCCTGAGAGAAAACAGAAGAAGCATATTAGGCAGAGAAAATCTTGAGCCAAGTTGTAGATCTGTTGATTTTCAGGTCATACTAAACATTTTTGATGGGACTATCCACTGGGCAGGAGTCCTCGAATAGTCTGTGAATAAATGAGTGTGCATTGTTGTTGATAACTAAAAGGTTGGCAGTTTGAGTGCACTCAGAAGGGGCTAGGAAGGGATGCCCGGAAATTTACTTCTGAAAAGGCACCGTGGGAGACCCTATGGAATGCAATTCTATTTGGACATAAGTGATGCCTCCTTGAGTCATATTGAATTGGCAGCAACTAAAAACATTCCAACAGACTCAACATATCGGACCTTGGAATTCAAGAAAATCTGCACTAGAGGTATTTATTGATTTGGAATTTGTAGAGGAGAAACTCTAGAAAAATAATGCTTGGATAGAATGTTCAGTGTGAAAAATGAAGTTCTATGGAACCAGAATATTTAAGAAAATATTAAAAAGGAAACCTCATGAAGTGAACGAGTTATAGGAGCTTGTAGAGACAGTTAAAAACATAGGGCTAGAAAAGTGTGAGTGAACAGGGAAAAACAGCTGCTGAGGGATCTGGAGTCTCTTTCAATGGAAGACTACTATTATTGAAGTGGGTCGGGATGGCAACTATGGCTGAGGAATTGGGTTTGAGAGTTTCTTAGGTAAACAATATTCAGAGTGTGAGATTGTGTGCCATTTTGTTGAAGCAAGGATTATGTAAAAATGCTGAGTAGATAATTTCAAGGAGATTTAAGGATAGGGTAGTGGGTTCTTTGTGCCCTCTAAACACTGAGGTCACTCAATGTAAGTATAACCTTGGAACTGAGATGTGCCCTTCAATGTGCATAAATAACTGTGAAAATGGCAGACAACTTGTAGGAGACATAAAAGATGCTAAAAGTCATGAATTTTGAATGAGGAAAGATGAATGCTCTAGAAAAATGATTTTCAAACTTTGGCAGGCATAAAAATCACCAGGAAGGCATGATAAAACACACACTTCTTAGTTCCCTCCCCCCACCCCCAGAAATGATAGTCCATAATGTGACAGAAAGTTTGCATTACTGAAAATAATCTTGGGTGATATTGAAGCTGCTGGTTTGGGGACTACACTTTGAGACCACTGCTCTGGCATCATCTATAATAAGGATTTGATAGAATTGACTTTGTTGGATGTGCAAGCATAAGCATATTCCATAAGCAGGACCCCACTGGGAGTCAAGTTGCAGAAAGGAGTAGTACTTTTTTGTTTCAGTTAAGCGAATTAGTGTAGAAATCATCCAGTGAATGAAGAGTGAAAGAACTCTATTCTTAGGGATTTGCACAGGCTCCCAATTAGGTTGGCTTGCAGCCTCCTTTTCAGAAAAACAAAAATATCTACTCAGTGTCACCCCTGCACCCCCCACCCCCACCCTGTAATTAAAATTGTACTGCAGCCCATAATCCAAGAGAAGCTGCACAGGTATCTGTATTGGGGTCCCCCTGGATCATTCTAGTGCCCCTATGTAGGGAAACAGTTAGAGTCCCCTAAGGATGTGATGAAGTGGTTTTGAGACATATTCGTAAAGAGGGAGGCTCTGGAGAGAATTACCAGACTAGATACAAAACAAAGAAGATCTTGGAGGGCTGAAGCCTTGTGTTAACAAAGTCTGAGGTGCCAATGTTAGCGAACTCTACTGGTAGAGTCTGTTGTTCCTAAAACAGATACAGGCTTTAACAGCCTTGACTCCTTATGGTAATACTGGGAATTCTCTAAGCTACAGGGAGAGTCCCCAAGTTCTTTCTTTGGTTGTTCAGCTCATAATCCCTTTACTTGAACAACCAGAAAATAGAATATGGAAACTTCTGGGGGAATTTTCTCCTGATTCAGTAATGTTCGAGGATGTCAACTCTTAGTGGCATAGTCCCAAGTATAACATCAAGATTTGGTTTGATATTTAGAGATGACCAGCTGGTTTGGAGAGCACCTATAATTTAGACTTTAATCCATGCAAAATGCAATTTTTTTTTAATATATAAAGAATTTCTGAATGCTACTAACTAACCAAAAATAGCTTTAAAGGAAATTAGCAGCACACTCTTCATATGTCATTTGCAATATTTACATTATATTTTGATTGCAGAAGCTATCCTATAATCAAACAAAAAAGCAAAAAATCACCGCAAACAACTCAATGCTAACTCACCGTGAGCCTCTGTGGGTTTCAGAGACTGTAACTGTTGAGTGGAGAAGAAACCCCAGACTTTGTCCTGCCAAGCTGCTCACTTTCTCTCTCACACATGTAGCCTTGACAATGCATCTCTCAATGGTAGTGTATTTTGGAATCTGAATAAGATCAGAGTTTCCCAAGCCATCAAATCCTATTTCTTTTTTGCTTCACATTTCTTGTTAATGTTGCTCAATTTATTTCTTTCCACTCATATTATCTTTACCTTTACCATTTTGTTTGAAAAGCTGGTCATTTCAAACCCCAAATTATTTTTTCATAGATTCTGTTTATCTGGTAATTTCAGAACACATTTCAGCAAAGCTTTTTTCTACACCCTGAAAGAATTGCTTTTTGTCCAATTTCCAATAATATGTTCTCATTTCTATGTGCACACTTAGCAACAGCAGCCTTATATCATTCATATTTCTATCAGTAGTCTTTTTATGATGATAAGTTGTCTCTAAAATATCTGGCTTTTTTCTATCAGATTCCTCTCTTCCTTCTGAGTACTGACCACTAAGTCATTAATTGCACCTTTCTACTAAGAGTCTGTTCAAGGCAATCTAGACTTTTCCTGTCATGCACCTCAAAATTTTCTGCATCTGCTCTTTTGCTAATCTCTGGTCAATTTCTAGGAATTTGTTATAGTAACATACAGCCTTCAGTAACATAACCTATGGTAGTTTCCAACTGTTGTTTTAAGAAATTACCACAGACCTAGTGATTTTCAACATACATGGATCATCCCATACTTTTGTAAATTAGAAACACCTGGTCTGAGCCCCAGTGGCCTAGTGGTTGAGTGCAGGACTGCGGCCCATGGGCTTGGCGGTTCAAATCCAACAGCAGCTCTCCAGGAGCAAGGCTGGGCCTCCTACTCCCACCAGAGGGCAGTGATGCTCCCCCCCCAAAAAAAATTGGAAATCCCATAAGGTTAGAATCAAGATTCAGCAGAACTTCTATCCCTCTGGAAGATCTAGTTGAAAATCTGTTTCTTGCCTTTCCCAATTTCTCAAGGCTGCTTGTAATCCTAGGTTCATAGCCCTCGCTCCATTTTGAAATCCTATGGTATAGTCTCAAATACCACTCTCTCCTGTTGGCATTCTTATCTCCCTTTTATTAGAACCCTGTAGCATGGGGTTACAAGTTGGGTTACCAACCACAAGATCAGCCGCTTGAAACCACCAACCGTACCATGGGAGAATAATGAGTCTCTCAAACACAAAACATTACAGTCTCAGAGAGGACAGATCTCTGCCGCCCCATGAGCTTGCTAAGAGTTGGCATAGACTTGTTGACTGTGAGTTTTTGTGTGTGATTACATGGGACCCACATGACCATACAGGATAATCATCTCCTCCACTAAAGATGAATTTAATCACATCTGTAAATTTCCTCTTGTTATCTGTTATTTGTGTCTCCCCATAAGATGTGCTCAAGACTTAATTCCTATACCTGTGAATGTGAACATATTTGGAAATGGGGTTGCAGAGGTAATTAGTTAAATAGGCATGAGATTCTCCTGAAGTAGGGTAGGTGCTAATCCATTATGACTAGTGTCCTTATGAAAAAGAAGAGAAGGCTGAGCCCCGGTAGGGTAGTGGTTGAGTGTGGGACTGTGGCCAACTGGCTTGGCGGTTCAAATCCAGCAGCAGCAAGACTGGGCATCCCACTCTCACCAGAGGGCAGCGATGCCTAAAAAAGAGAGAGAGATACAAACAGACATAGAGGGAAGATGGCCATGCGAAGAAGGAGGCAGGTAGTGGTATTGCTGCCACCACAACAGATCACCTGGGGCTACTAAAAGCTGGACAAGAATAGCGCCCACGACCACCAGAGGCAGTGATGCCCACAAAAAAAAAAAAGCTGGACAAGAAAAGGAAGGATATTATTTCAGAGAGAGCATGACCCTGCAGAAACTTTGGATTTGGATGTCTACTTTCTGAAGCCATACATTTCTGTTGTTTTAAGCTTACAAATTTATGATAACTTTTTAACTGTAACTCTAGCAGACCAATGATTCAGATACAATAGCATATTAAGTTTTAAAGGTTTAGGACATGGACATCTGTGATGAGGGGAAAGGTGGGATTGCACATTACTTTGTCTTCCCCAAGATGGAAGCTTAGATCATGGGTTAAAATGTTTTATTCTAATTAGTTGTAAAAAGATGTGAGCAGAAGGGAGAAGAAAATAAAGAAACAGGGCTTGGAGACACTTCTAAAGGTAATGAAAAAGTCTGGAATTGGTGATGATTGAACAATGTAATGAGTCACCTGTGAAATTGGTGAAATGGGAACTTTTTATATGTATCATAGTTTTTAAAAGAGGTGGGCATTTTAAATATTATTGATTTGTTCCCTTCCACTAAACTCAGCCAAGTAAAATAATATTTTTTGATTGTGATATAAATAAAATATGCAGAACTATTTTTTCCTTTTTTCTTACAGTTACTTTAGATGTATCTAAAATCTTTTTGATATGTAGTATTTTCCTTTTAATTCAGCTCCATGTATTGTTAAAATTTCCCATGCAATTTCATCTTTGACCCAGGAAAGATTCAGAAATAGGTTGCTTAGTTTCCAAGTGTTAGCTAACACATTCATTACCATGTATGTACAGATGCTTAAAACAAATGAGTATAGAATCACATTTGTCATATTCATGGTAAAAAGTTGGTGCTATACTTCTACAAAGGTCTGAAATGAGTCTACAGAGCAAGCAACATTTAACATTAATAGAGACATATATTAGAACATCTACCTCTAGTCACTTGGGGGACTAAAAGAACACAGAGTGCAGCTCAATAGATGGAGAAACAAAACAAGTGACACTATAAAACAACCATTCATAATAAAATCTCTGAGCAACAAAGATGAAACTTCCTCACCTGATAGAGATAATCTACTAAAGCTTCAAATTATCAAATTTCATAATATATTATTGAATTATTTCGCCCTAAAACAAAAGATAAGATGTTCACTCTTACTATTTCTCTACATTATTGTGCTAGAGGTTATAGTAAATGCAACAAAGCAGGAATAAATAAGAAAAACAGAAAACTCATAAAGGAGAAAGTAAAACTGGCTTCATTCCTAGACAACCCAATTTCTACGTTGAAACTTCAGTTTCAGAACATCTACAAAATGGCTACTAGAATGAATAAGAAAGGTTGGTAAGGTTGCAGAATCCATGATTAATGTTCAAAAGTCAATTGTATCTCTACATACTAAGAAGGAATAAAAAGAAATTGATGCAAAAACACACACTGCCTACCACAAAACATTTTGATGATGTAAGTACTATAAAATATATTAAGTAGTGATAAATATGACAAATATGACAAATCAGTCTGTTGCTGATGAAGTTTTAAAAGCCTAATCATAGATAAATATGAAAGCAAACAAAACCTTATTGCTTCAAGGGTAGTGAAGAACTAACTAATGCCCAGCTATCAGAAATAACAGTGTCTGGAATCTTAAAGTCTTGTTTTCAAAAAGTATACCAGCTGTGTGATCCAAGAAGGGTAAACAATATAATCCAAATCTGTATGAGAGAATGGCATTGGAGTTTAGATTATGAACACATGGTTTGCAGAAAGCTATGGATGACAGTGAAAGTCCAGGATCCATTTGCAGAGTCCACACATGGCTTAAGCCTCTGGTAAATCCCCCTTGACTGTAGTGAAAGGAAGTGAATAGCCCTGTTATCAGACAGAGAGCACTGCATGATCAATTATGGCAGATATAGTTAGATCAAAATGTCATATCATTTCATCTCCCTCTTGACACATTTTAAAGCTGTGTCAGTCTGAAAATAAAGTGAAGGGGAAGTACATGTGGATCAAGTCCCTGGCGAATCCCTTGTGACCATGGACCAGGGATGTAAAGAGTTTTCCTGTTAAGCAGAATACATTGGAAAGTGAATTATTGCAGATGTAGTTAGGTTATCATTTGATCTCTCTTATAAGCCACTTAAATTTATTCTAGTTTAAATATTTTTGGTATTTTTTTCCATTGAGGTTTCTCTCTGTTTTACTTCCTTATAGCTGTTAGTCTGTTGTTGTTGTTTGTTTGTTTGTTTCATGTTTATCTGATAATGAAATCCAGGATAGGCAAATCTATAGAGACAGTAACTGGATCTATGTTTCCTTGGGGTCATAGCACGGGAGGTAGAGAGGAAACAGGTGGCTAATAACAATGAGTATTATAAGAAAGAAAATGGTCTGAAAATAGCTGTAATGCCACTTCTATGCTAATCACTCACAAATATAATGCTATTTCTCACCTGCTTATTCCATACCTCAAATCTATCAGGTATTTCAAATTGATACAACCAAATATGAACAACTGATATGCCACATGTGCTCCCCCTATTCCTCTTGTACTGTCCCCCATCTCAAAATGTGGCAGCTTTATCTTTCTAGTTCCTCAGGCAAGAACCCTTGTAGTCATCTTCAAAATCTCTCTCCCTTCCCCTTTTTCCCCCCTCATAATCACATCATCACATTCGGTCAAACACTGACATGTATGAACCACTTGTCACCACCTCCACATCCACCACCCCAAACCAACTGTACCCTGGTCTCTTGCTGCCTCCCTCTTACCTTATACCTCTTCACTTTGTTTTTAAAAGAGCAGCCAAAAGGGCCCTCTACAAAATATAATTCAGACCAAGTCCCTTCTCTAACTTAGGACTCTCTAATGATCCCAGAATGTCACAGGAGTCTATTAGAAAGCCCTTTCAATGGCTACAAGACTCTATATAAATGTTTCTCTTCCACCTCTCCACGTTGATGGTCCTTTCTACCACTCCCCTCCTTGCTTTCTTTCCTAGTTCCTCAGTCATGGTCTGGCACATACTATTCAAAATACCTCTTGCACCAGATACTTCATGGGCAATTCAGCACTGCATTCACTCTGTTCAAATGTCCCACCTTGTAAAGTAGGGCCCCTCTATTCACTATTCCTGTCTTCCTTTTTTATTTTTCTCTACAGTTCATATCACTATGTGTATTAGAAAGAAGTCTTAGAGTTCCAATATTTTATACATACTTTTAAAAAGGAGTGTAAAACCTCAGTGAAGAAAAGTATTATTGAAAATGAATCCTGTTCTCCACATTGTAGGGTTTACCAGAGAAGAAGACAGATTGAGTGACTAAATAATTGGATGTTAGATTAAGAGAAACAGTATATTAAATTCTGATAAGAATTTGTGAAGACTTGAAAGCAGGAACAAAAATCTCTGCAGATGAAGAATTAGAGCTAATTAATTAATCAAAAATTTGCAAATACCCATTAATAAAATATTTCATTAGTAATCAATTCCAAAATTTTCAATTAATGAAATAGAGGATGTAAACGTTAAAAAATGTATCAAAAGCTACCTTTAAACCTTAGACTGCTCCCCCCAAAAATATTTTCTGGATCCTTTTAAAGCGACTTTAATTTTAAAACAAACCACAGAGTTTAATTTGACTGGTAAACAATGTCTGCCTTAAACATGTGTTCTTTTAAAAGCTGTCTCTATCGGATCAAATTGACAATACATAAGCACCTTAGAGGGCAGTGAATGCATGGTACTGGAGGGGGAACAACTCCAAACAGGCGGGTGAGACCAGCAGCACAACTGGATGAAAGTAATCACCATCACTGACTTGTATGGAGAAAGTATTGACTTGATTTAAGTTCAGCTGCGTTTGTTCTCAACGAATGAAATGAATGACAATTTTGAGCATTAAAAGGATAAAACAAAGCAACTCAAATGGAAGTAAAACAAAGGTATGACATAAGAAAAAATGGGCTAGAGAAAAAATGGGGAAGAAAATAGGAACACAGACTTTAAAGTCTAGAAATCTGGGTTAAAGAGGAAGAGGAAGTCAGCTGGAAGCTATCAAAGAATGAGGATCCAAAGAAAGTCCCTGGGTCTCATTTTCAAGCAATGAGATAAGAAGGTTGGGTTCTTCCAATGACTAGTCCCCTTGCTCCAGCTGATTGTCCATCTTACCCTCAAATGAATGCTGAGTAAGCTAAAACTTCCAACAATAAAGCTAGGTAGGTGCCAAGATAACAAACGCACCACCCTTCTGACCCATCACCACCCTATGACACGAGGGTTTCTGAGACTGGAGATATGGACAGGAGCAGGCAGCTTCACCTTCTCCTCTGAAGCACTAGTTGGTTTGAACGAGCAACTTTGACCAATGCCTAACTCGAATTGCCATCATGATCCTTAAATAATAAAAAAATAAATAATAAATAATAAAAATCCTTTAATAAAAACCTGCTGTCAACAGAGCTTTTCGGTCCTCTCTTCCATACCTTTCCAACAGAATCCCTTCTTTCTGGAAATCCTTCATTTCCCATATTCCCATTACCATTCCTAGTCACACACCCCCTGCTTGCCTGGAATAGACTCCTCATTTCCTGATGAAAAGAAGAGATGACCTCCTTCCTCTGCTGCCTTTCATACTGATGGATCCTCACAGTTTGCCAGGTGGCAGGAACTGAGTGCAACAGCTTTTGCAGTAGAACACATTTTTTACCATCTACGTAACTTCAATGGTCTGTGTTTCCTCTCAATGCCTACAGTGACATCAGAAGCTATGAAAATGGAGCCTAGAGAAGCAGCAACAGTACCTGGGAACTTCTCCAAAATGTCCATTCATCGCTCCCACCAGAGATTTGACCACTGAATGAAACTGTCTAGAAGTGGGGCCTGGCAATCTTGGCTTTAAAAATACCTCAGGATAGTCCAGGGGTGTGAACACCAGAAGGCCACAGGCTTGCATTAGCTCTACTGTTCCCTTTTTCATCAAATATTGCTAGCCTATATTTTCATATCCCACCCCTTTCAACCCCCTTTACCATGTTGTTCTTCTACTTAACCCCAGTTTTCTTATTTGGTGAATGAGGGGCAATGTGACCACTACTAGGTCCCTTGGCTCCTATGTCCCTGCTCTTCACCCTTTAAAAGAAGACAAGCTTGAGGTAAATTCCACAAACATATTTCCCCATGCACTTCGCTAGTTATTCAGTACTTTAAAAAAATTTTCGATCTCCAGCCTTGGCATTCAAGGCCTTTCATGAAAAACCACCGCATTCTCCATCATTTGTCCTCTTGCTGCTTGTTTGCCAGCATAGCTAATGCCCTTGAAAGTCTCTAGCTTCCCAGAAAACCACATAATCCCAGATGGCTTCTTCTTCTGGCATGTTGCTCTTTCTGGAATACTCCCCTACCACTGCCAACACAATCTCCAACCCCTTCAAGCCTCACTTCCTCAGTGTACTCTTCCCAATACCCACTTCTCTGTCCCCAAACTTGCCCAGATATGGCCATCACGTTTCCTGAATCACCAGTGTCTCTAACACATAGCCCAGTTTTAAGCATGTGTCTCCTTCATAGTAAGGCATGATGATTGCTACCATTAAAGGTTGCGCGGTGCCTAGACCATGGAAGCTTCCTCTCCATGAGATTCTTTCTGAGTGAAATGAGCAAAATGGGAGAAAGAGGTGTCAGGTTACTGATGAAATGCCCCACTAAATCATAAGCTCTGTGAAGACAGCGATATCGTCTAAGTGGCTCCATCACTGTATTTCCAATGCCAATTCAGTGCCAGACACGTGATAAGTGCTGCATCATTTATTGAATTAAAGAAAAAGTGAATAGATGATATTCAATCCAAAATCAGGGTAGCTTCCACATGAAGAGTTATTAAATAGACATGGAGAGTATTTCTTTTCTGTTTTACAGACATCAAGCACTGTCTATAAACAATCACATTGAACTGGACAATGTGATTTGTGAAAGCACAGCTTATTATCTATCCCTAAGAGAGGACAAAGCTGAGAATAGAAAAAAAGTTTTGAGGTGATTCACAAAAGGCCAAGCTGGACGGAGGTCTGTTGCAAACTGAGGCTTGCAACATTCCACTCCATGTTGAGGACCCACCCGGCCCCCAAGTATCTTATTTGTTAAGAAACAAGGATGAGGAACAATTCGAATCGTGGGAAGCAGAAGGAAAATGAGACAATGAAGAAAAAAGGGAAAGCAGCAGAGATTTGGGAGATTGGAGGATGTGTGGTCTCTCTGTGTCCTAGTGCTGCTGTAACACAAATATCACCAGTAGGCACCTTTAAGAACAGACATTTCCTTTTTCACAGTTTGGGGAGACTAGAAGTCCAAATTCATGAGACTGGCCATCAGGCCATTCTGGCTTCTTACTTCTTACAGCTTTTCTACCTGGGTTCCACAGTGATCTCCATGGGCCAGTTATCTTCCCTGTTGGTGCTGTCTTGTCTCTTTGTCACTCAGAAGTGAATAGATTCGGGACACAGCGACACTAATTTAGAGGCCTGGTCACACTGTGGGTTAGGTGTTGGGCTGTTCATCCTATGTCAGTGGTTTCAACCAACTATGCAGAAAGATGACGTTGTCTGCTCCCAGTCTCAGAGGTCCTGTGTTGGTCCTGTATGAGCCAGAATGGACTCAGTAGCAGGGACGAAAAGAGGTTTCATCCACAGGCACTAAGGTCAAGGATCCAAGCACCTGTGTATATTCATTTGTATAATTAAGCTTCTTCGATGCATAAAATCCAAGAGAATTAAATCCTTTAGAAATAGTAAAGGTACTAATGATTCCCTGAGGGTGCAGAGAGAGGGGAAAGGGGTAGGGGAGAAACTGATAGCAACACAATGACTATATTACCCTACTCGAGGGGAACAAATAGCAGATTGGTAGGTGAATGAATACATTGAAGAGTGTAAGATATGGCAATAAATAAAATAATATATGATAACAAGGACTCTGGAGGGTAGGGTGAAGTAGGGAGGGGATGAATGGGACCTGATATCAAAGAGTTTGGGAAGAAAGAAAATGTCTTGGAAATGATGGTGGCGGCAATTCTGCAATTATGCCTGATCTAATTGAACTCTGGATTGTTAGGTAATATCTGCAAGCTCTCCCAATAAAATGTAAACAAGCAGACAAAAAGGATTCCAGCACCTGTTTTATGGGGGACCCAATTCAACCCATAACATGTGGTCTAAGGTGAGGGCAACAAAGGAAAGGTAGGGGGAGGGGGAACCATAGCATGCTGATGAGAAAGGACAACACCACAGGGAAATGGACAATGAGCTAATTGGCCTGGAGAGTACGGAATAAGGGGTTGGAACCCAGAGAGGAAAAACTGCCAAATGAGAAAGAGAGAAAGAAAGAGAGTTTTCATAGAGCCTATTATCATGGCAGGAAATGCTGAAGAGTTTGAGAAACAATTCAAACATTATCAAAAATAAACCCACAGGGCCTTTCTGCAAGTTCAGCACCTCTGCTGCTTAGCAAATTACAGTAAAATCCAGAAGTAGGGCACGCAGAGCCGCTGCGTGGGAGTTCAAACCACGTCAACTCCAGGCCAGGGGGATTGCCCCGGGGGGGAGAGCAAGGAGTGGGTTCCGGGGTGTGAGAGCTCCTTCAGCAGAGAGCAAGAGCATAGTCCAGTGGGCCAGGTGACTGGAGCAGAGAAACTGCCTTTCCTGTAGGGTCAGCAAAGGCTCTGTGGACAGTCTGTAAATGGGAGGTTAACAGCAGCTTTATGGTTCTTTGACTTAAACAAGTGTGACCTGAGCAGAACTTAGAAGGGTGGGAAGGGTGGAGATGAGTGGAGGGGGAAGGAGAGGGTATTTTATGTAAGGGAAACACCCTGCGAAGCCTGGGAGGCAGCAATGACTGTGGGAATCTGTGTTCAGGCATATGCATGCAGGAGGAGATCAGCAGGGGCACCACGTTTTAATTAAAAATAGCAGTAGAGATATCTTTCTATCTCCAGTCAAATCGGAATGAAGTTCAGCATGGAGAATATCTTTTCAGGTCACACCAACAATTAAAAACTAGATGAAATCTTGTAAAAGATTGTCATAAACTGGAGCCAGTGAATCCAGGTCATTTGATCACATGATTTGATCAAAGAAACAGGAAAGTAGGAACTACCAAACACTTTCTGTAGCTAAATACCAAAAAAAAGGTTAATGCCATTTATTATAAGAATATACACTCAGGGATCATGGATTGTGGTCATTTAACTTCCTGGGAAGTATAAGGATTCTCTTCTTTCTTGTTACTTCCTTCCCTTCCTTCCTCCCTTCCTTTTTCCTAGGACTTTCCACTAAATTGTAACAATGTGCCAAACACATGGGAACCACTCCTGTCAGGCCCAGCTCTGGCCTTCATTGGTTTGACATTCTAGGGTGAGAAGTGAGAAGGGAGAAGTGGAGAGGGGGGACCAGAAAGGAAAGTTGCCCTGGCAGGTTCGAGAAGCTAGATTTAGATCTAGTTTCAGCAGAAACTCAGCAGTTTGCACACTGTATCTTATTTCCTGGGTTTATTAGCTAACTTTCCATAAAAATAGCTGAACTGCTTACAGATCAGGAAATGTAGTGACAAAATGTGTGAGAAAGGTTCAGTTTGGTGATAATCAAAGAAACTCAATTTAAAGCAAGTCCAGGACCCAATTGGATATTTACTGAATTGGTTCAAACTAAACGAACTTGGCTACAGCCACCTACTGGTTGCAGAGATAGCTCTAAACCGGTTTCATTTGGAATAAATCTATGTATGAAAGGGAACTCTGGTAGCAGTACATGTTTACTTCCTTCTGTATATGATATCATTATGTGTAATGAATTTTCAGCAGTTGTAAATTATGTATAAAATAATGAATTTTCAACTATTTTAAAGCACCACTTAATCATATATAACTAGACCTATAAGGCTATAAAGTGCTCATGTCACTTTATGACTTTAGTCAATGCATTTTGACTAACATATTTTAAGAATACAAGAGAAGTGGTGGGGGAAAACAAATGCCACTGTCTGAGACAGTTTCAAATCTTAGAAGAATGATAAGGAACAGTAATTTCTCTGGTTCTCAAATCATTCTCTAGGACTCCTAACCAATAATCCACATAGCTTCACTGCTTTTTTTTTTTTCAGAGGGGGTGGTTGTGTGTATGTATGTGTGGCATCACTTCCCTGGTGGGAGTAGGAAGCCCAACCTTGTTCCTGGAGAGCTGCTGCTGGATTTGAACCATCAACCCAGTGGGCCACAGTCCCATGCACAACCACTACACCACCGGGGTTCAGCCAGCTAGCTTCGCTGTTACCCTCCTTAATCTAACCTCCATACAAAGAACTTTTATTTCCATCAGAATGCCTAAGAAAAATCAATATCTTAATTTCTAAAATAAAAATTTAGACCAAAAATCCAGGTGCTGCCTATCTACATGCTAAAATGTTCTGTGCTATTTTATAGATTGAACTGCCACCACCCACCCTCCCAAAAAAATACCTGCTGACAAGCCTAACCCCTTTGCCTGGGACTGTGATCCTTTTAAAGACGAGAGTTTCCTATGCTGTATTAATGGTGCTATATCAGTATAGGATACACCCTAAATTGAATCACTGTTGAGTTATATAAAGAGTAGAATACATGCCGAAGCAGACCATACTGGGAAAGACAGAAGTCACGTGAAGATTCCAGACAAGCCAAGGAAGTAAGGAACACTCAGACTACGGACAAGAAATGAACCAATGTAGCAGACGTCCTAATTTGGGATTTTACCCTGAAGGACTATAAGAAAATAAATCTTTGTCCTGTAAAGTCACCCATTTCTATATTAGAGCTATACTAGCAAAGGAAGACGCTGTGTAAATGAACCTGTTACAAACTAATTCATTAATGAATGAATCTCCAGCATTGAATACTGTAGAACAAAAAAGTCTACAAAACTATCTAAATTTACACCTCAATTATTGACTATATCCAATTTTTCACATGTATAATAGTTTTAAAATTTTACCATTGGGCTGAGCCCCGGTGGGGTAAGTGGTTGAGTGTGTGACTGCAGCCTGGGGCTTGGCGGTTCAAATCCAGCGGCATCTCTCAGGAGCAGCACTGGGTAGCACCCACGACCACCAGAGGCAGTGAGACCCACAAAAAAAATTTTACTGTCTAACTATTTTGTACAATAATGATATACCTGACAGTAACTAATACTAGCGAAAGGTGAGAGTAACTGCTAGGTCAATGACGCTTAGTGGCCTAGCATCTGTATAATGATGTCATCATTCACCATTTTTGATATAATGAGGTCATCCTTCATTTCCCATAATAGTGATTTTTTTTTTGCATAACAACCTAATCTTGAGAAACTAGCCATATAGAGAAATGGAGAGTGTTTCAAAATATCATCCAATATGAGTTAAACTCAATTTAAATGACTGGAAAGGTAGGAAGAAAATAGGATTCTACAAAAAATATCATATCATTGTGAGTGAGGGCAAGTGCAGATTTAGGACTCAGAGCCCATCTCTAGGCAACTGGACAGTGTCTTACAGAAGGGTTGCGGGAGGAGATGAGCTAGTCAGGGTGCAGTGGAATGATAATGAAACTTACAACTTTCCTCTAGTTACTCAATACTTCCTCCCACCACTATCATGATCTCAATTCTACCTTACATATCCGGCTAGCCCAGAGGATGCACACTGGTACACTTAGGAAATGGAAGCACAGGGAATCCAGGACAGATGATCCCTGCAGGGCCAGTGGTGACAGTGATGATACTGGGAGGGTGGGAGGAAGGTGGGGGAGAAAATGGGAACCAATTACAAGGATCTACATATAACCTCTTCTCTGTGGGACAGGCAACAGAAAAGTGGGTAAAGGGAGATGTCAGACAGTGTAAGATATGATAAAATAATAATTTATAAATTATCAAGGGCTCATGAGGAAGGGGAAGGAGGGAAGGAGGGGGAAATGAGGAACAAATACTAAGGGCTCAAGTAGAAAGCAAATATTTTGAGAATGATGAGGGTAGCAAATATATAAATGTGCTTGACACCATGGAGGGATGGATGGATTGTGATTAGAGCTGTATGAGTCCCCAATAAAGTGATTTTAAAAGTAATTACAAAAATTGGATTCTAGTATCATTTACACTCCAAGAAGCGTCACCAAGTGCTCCTCCCATGGGGACGGGAAAGATACACTAGACTGTCTGCAGGAGGTTGTCTGTAGATAACATATGCCTTGTCCTTTGCTACTGGTGTATTTAGGGAAGGGGCTTTAGAGTTAAAAAGTTTGAGGAAAACAGAGAGAAACAAAGTGAAATATTTGTTTCCTGCTATGTTTGTTTCCTGTCAAACTTTGTATCTATATATTTCCACTAGGCAGATCTCCAGTGAAACTGTTCCTACACTTACCCAGTTAAGGAATGCTGTGAACCAGAAGCATCTGAACATGGATATTTATCTTAAAATAATGTTGTTTAAAAAGAGTCTATAATACAAGTATGTACAAAGGTGCCTGTATTTATAAATGATGATGAGAAAATTGACCAATGTGCATACTTAAAGGGTTAGTAGTAGGACAGCAGATGGGCATTGGACCTTCACTCAAATACTTCCTTGGTGCAAGAACGCTTTGTTCTATTAAATTGGCATTTCGAGATGCTCACCTTTCCAACACAATCACTGAAGACAAATGTGTGTGTAAGCAAAGGTGGTGAAGAAAGCTGATGGTGACTGGCTATCAAAAGAGGTAGCGTCTGGGGTCTTAAAGGCTTAAAATAAACAAACAGCCATCTGGCTCAGAAGCAACAAAGCCCACATGGAAGAAGTACATCAACTTGTGGGATTATGAGGTGTCAAAGGGATTAGATATCAGACTTCAAGAACTAAAGAGCATAACTTTGTGTGCTCACTTTCCTGATATGATCGCTGAAGACAAATGTGTGCATAAGCTAATGTGGCGAAGAAAGTGGATGGTGCCCAGCTATCAAAAGATATAGCATCTGGGGTCTTAAAGGCTTGAGCAAACAAGCTGCCATTCAGCTCAGAAGCAACAAAGCCCACATGGAAGAAGCACACCATGTGCTCACGAGGTGTGGAAGGGATCCGGTGTCAGGAATCAAAGAACTAAAACTATACCATTATTAATGGGGGAAAGTACAGATTGGGCAACCAAAGCTCATCAATAGGTGAAGCGACATCCTCTTGCAGAGGGTTTGCAGGGAGGAGATGAGCCAGTTAAGTTACAGTGTAGTAGCAATGAAATATACAACTTTCCTCTCGTTCTCAAATGCTGCCTCCCACCCACTATCATGATCCCAATTCTACCACAGAAGTCCAGCTAGACCAGGGGATGTACAATGAAGTTGGAAACATGGGGAATTTAGTATAGATGACCCCTCAAAACTAGTAGTAGGAGGGGTGATACCAGGAGGGTGGAGGGATGGTGGAATAGAAAGGGGGAACCAGTTTCAGGGATCAGCATTTAGCCTCCACTCTGGGGCATGGACAACAGGGAAGTGAGTGAAGGGACATATTGGACAGTGTACACTATGAAAATAATAATAATTTTTAAATTACTAAGGGTTCATGAGGGAGAGGGGGAAGGAAGGAAACTATGGGGAACTGATATTGGGGTCCTGGGTGGAGGGAGGATGTTTTGAAAATGATGATGGCAATAAGTGTGCAAATGTGGCCTGCATACAATTGATGTATGTGTGGCTTGTGATGGAAGTTATATGAGCCCCCAATAAAATGATTCATTAAAAAAAGGTGGAAAGGAAGTTGTATGAGCCCCCAATAAAATGATTCATTAAAAAAGGAGGGAGGGGGAAGGAGGAGCTTATACGAAGGGCTCAAGCAGAAAATATTTTGAAACGAGTATGGCAATATGAGTACAAACATGCTTGATACAAATGATGTATTGAATGTTACAAGAGCTGTAAGAGCCCCCAATCAAATAATTGGGGGAAAAAACTGCAAACAAAAGGCAATTGCATTGTTCCATTTTGTTTTCTGATTCTTAATGTTCTATGTGGTTAATGGGGTGGAATAGTTAAGTACTTAGCTACTAACTGAAAGATTAAAATTCACCCTGTAGCTTTACCAAAAAATTACCTGGTGATATGCTATCATAAGGTTTATTGGTAGGTGCCATCAAATAGGAATGTTCTTTGACAAGGTTTCTCCTCCTAAATGCCCAAAGTACACTCAGTGAAGTGTCACCATCCTTCCCTCTAAGACCAGACTGGCTGTATTTCCTCCAAGACAGACTTATTTGTTTTACTGGCAATCCATGGTACTTTCAATATTCTTCACCCTAATTCAAATGTACCAATTTTTCTCATCTTCCTTGTTCATTTTCTGGCTTCCATATGTGTATGTTAATTTATTATGAAATGGATTAATCAGGTCTTCTTCTAAATGATTATATGTTTATATACATGTTCTTCTCATAACAATTGTTTGGGCTATGCATTACAGAATAATTAACTAGGCTAAGCCCTGGTGGTATAGTGGTTGTGCGCAGGACTGCAACCCACTGTGTTGGAGGTTCAAATCCAACAGCAGCTCTCCAGAAGCAAGACTGGGCCTCCTACTCCCACCACCAGAGGCAGTGATGCCCCCCCCAAAAAAAAAACAGAATAACTATTCCTAAACTTAGTAGCTTACAACAGCAAGAAAAGAACATTTTGTTATCTATCATAGTTTTGGATGTCAATTAACTCAGCTGGGCCAATGGTCCACTTCTCATGGCCTGCACTCAGCAGTATGCAGCTAGGGGTCCAGATAGTCTGAGAGGATAGGACATGTCTTCACTGCCTGCCAGGTACCTTGACAGTGGTGGCTAGAAGTTGGATATGTCCACATGGCAGCTCAGGGCTCCAAGAGAAAAAGAAAGAAGCTGCCACTAGTCTTAAAAAGCAAGAGAACTGAGATGCCAACTGGTATACTCGATTGGTCAAAGCCTTCATAATCCAGATCATATTCAAATGGACAATCAATAGACACCAGGTCTTGACAAGAAGGTTAACAAAGAATCTGTGACTCTAGTGCGGTGAATTGCTAGCTATAGCCCTTCTAAGCATCATCTTCATGACTCTTACAAGAAGATTGGGTAGAATTATACAAATGTGAGGTGCTTGTGGCTCACCGAGGGGATTAGATAGCTTGCTGAAAATGTAAATCAAGTCCATGGAAGCTTAGCGGGATAAAACCATGTGAATTACGTGTATGGAACCTGTGGCAGTCATGTGCTTATGTTAATTTTATGATTGAAATGTAGGGGTGGAGTCTAGCTTGGTAATCTGGAGCTAGCCATTGAGTAGCCAATGAGGCCTCTATGTGGGCATGGCTTTCTCTTGAGACTTCTGGGAAATCTTGCGATATTTCCCTTGTGAAGATGAGAAGCTATCTTCCCCAGCTGTTGGGTGTTAGAGGGACGATGAATCACGGACAAGACAAGCTGGCAGTGTTCGAGAAGCTAGAGGAGCCAGTGGAGAGACCACACAGCTTTGCCCTGATGGAGCCAGACCTCTGAAGCTGGGGCGGCCAGATGGGGACCTCTGCCAGCGATGAGTTGCTTCTGCTGTTGATGCACCCTGAACTCTGGAGGCTAAGTGCCCTGCCAGCACCGGGATCCTGCACCCACTGAGCTGGGATGCTTTCTCCATGTCCCATTCTTTTTATATATAAACCCTTTCCTTATATCGATATGCATGTCCTTGAATTTGTTCCTCTAGTCTCCCTGGACTAACACAGGACCTCATCACGGGAATTAGTTTTGCCATCACATTAAGTCATGTCATCTCTTAGAGGCATAAAGGTAGATTCTCAGGACCATCAAAAAAATAAAAGAACCAGGAAGGGAACACATCCTTTAGACCCTGAAGTTCTTGCGTGGAACGTCCTTGATTCAGGAGCCCGAAAGCTGTGACCCCACAGGCAGAGGAAAACAGAAGTGGGGGCGGAGAAGTGATGGCAGCAGAGGCAGCAGAACCAAGAGGCCAAAACAGAATGGAAATCATCCCAGTGCAGAGAGAAGCTTGAGTGCCTTCCAGCCGAGTGAGATGCACCCAGGCATGAAATGAGGAGGAGCAAAGTGACTGAGCCCTTGAGCTACAGTTGAGTGCCCTTGGGCTGAGGCCTACGGTGGAAACCAAGCCAAACTCATGGCCATCAAGTCGCTGCTACTCCTAGCAACCTTTTAAATCAGAATGGAACTATCCCTGTGAGTCTCCGAGACTCTATCTGTTCTGGGACAGAAAGGGGAGTAGAAAGTCTCTGCAGATCTTGCAGGTCGCAGCTCAACTAGTAACCAATCCACAAGGTTAGCAGTTTGAAATTGCCAAGAGCTACATGGGAGAACGACGGAGCTGTCCACTCCCATAAAGAGTTAGAGTCTCAGAAGTCCAGGGACAGTTCAACCCTGCCCTGTAGAGTTTGTATGAATTGGCATTGACTCAGCAGAGTTACCAGTGGCGTGAGTGCCTAATTGGAAGCACAACACTTGTCCAAGCAGGGCAGACTCTAATGAGAGATTGAGATGCTAAAAACTAAGAATTGTGTGTCATTTGCTCAACCAAGCCACAAAACTGAGACCCTAAGTATGCTTGCATGTATGATGGAAAGGAAGCAGTCCTAAATTAAGAACTGTGATGTGTCCTGAGTATTCTCAATCCTGAAGTAATTTCCCTAACAAGTCCAATATGTACGCTCATTGCCTTTGAGTTTCGTGTGGCCTTTAGTGAACACAGAAGAGAAGTGGAGAGTGCTGCAGGAGAGAAAATATGAGAATGGGTTGATGGCATGGTAAGAGGATGAAAGTATGCTTGAGAACATACCTTCTCCAGGAATGACAACAAACTGAGGCTAACATGATTCCTCTGGTTCTCCTTTATGAGATGAGAGAAGACCAAACACTATCTCTGTGCTACTTTCAATCTTTCTTAGCAACTCCATGAAGGAAATTATACTTTCATGTCTAGTCTATGGTTCAGATTGGTAGTAGACCCAATCAAGTTTCTGAATACCTTTACTGATCAAGTGGGATAGTTAGTAAGTCTACTAATTATATTTTACAGAGTAAAAGAAGGAATAAATTTGAGTAACCATCATCTACAAGACACTGTGCTCATCATTATGGGATAAGTTCACTCAGATTTTCATTATCTATCATTAAAAGTCCAAAAATTGCTACTATACCTATCCCCTTATTGACTAGCTTGTTACTCAGCATTTCACATTTATGATAAATAAGAAATGAAAAGTCAACTAAGATGAACCACTGTTTTGTACATTAACAACTTATGCCTGGCAGTAACTAATGCCAAGATATAAGACAAGCGTAATGGTGATTGTTAATGTTATCTGTCAACCTGCCTGAGTCATAATTCTCAGTGGGTTGAAGTTATATAGTGATGTAATTTGGCCATTATGTAACATTAGTCATCCTCCGTTTCAAAAATTCTGATGTGATCATCCTTTATTTTTATATAACCACCTTGTCTTTAGAACCTAGCCATTCTAATAAGTGAAAACTGGGTGTGGTTACATTTGCTGAGAAATGGTTCTCCCATGGAAAACTTGCTTGATCTCAAAAGAGAAGTTTTGTTAACTGTGTTAGTTTGGAACACAGCTACCCTCAGAGGAGAAACATTCACTGTTTTCCTCTTTGTTGTAGGATATTTCACTCAATACAAAATGAAGGTTTTGTCCTGTTGTTCCAAAAGTCAGTGAAGTCAATCATCCTAAGAGCATAAGGATTCCTTGTACTTCTCATTTTCTCAGGAAATGTGCTTTATATTTCACTATTATTCTCTTTCCTGACCTGCTTCTTCTATTAGAGGTCCAACATTGGAAAATCAAGAGAATTAGCACAGACAAACGGCATCAGACTTTCATTTTCTAAGCAAATCACCACAACGAACACACAGTCTGGCCTTTGACAAGCTCCCTTCATTTCCTCCACTACTGGCCATCAGCAGGCTTGGGTATGACATACCTTCTCTCTTGCCCACTTCCATAAAGGCAAAGGGTACAGAGAGAGAGTAAGGTTCAGGAAGCCATGACTCATTTGTGCAACTTTTGGTTTTGACCAAATGCCAAGAAAAGGTAGCAAGAGATTAAAAAAATGAGTCTTCAACAATGGGGTAGATGGAAACCAGTAACAATATGGTTGATTTCAAGTTTCATTTTTAACTTTCTTCTTTCTAAAGTTATAAATAAGTGCAGTATAATAAGCAAAAGACACAACCTTAATATGTTTTGGGAATAGAGAAAGCTGCTGCCACTGAGCTACTCCTGTCAGTTTTATAAGCTAGGAACAGATGCATGTGCCAATCAGATGTGAAGTTATAGCTGTTCACTCTAAAGGGTTCAGATCAGGAAGACATATATACATTCATTGTGTCAGAAATTGCAAAATGAGTTTCTCTTTCAAGATGTACTTTTTTTTCTTTAAAGGGGAAAAAATGCCTTTCTAACATGGCCCATATCAACATCCTACACATTACCAGGGCACAGAGTGGGAAGACACCTGCGAGATTCCGATTCCTTCATTTTGAGGAAGAGAAAGCTATGGTTCAAAGATAAATTGCTTCCCCAAAACAACAGGCCCAGAGTGGGAAGACACCTGCGAGATTCTGATTCCTTCATTTTGAGGAAGAGAAAGCTATGGTTCAAAGATAAATTGCTTCCCCAAGACAACAGAGCCAATGAACCATCATATCCAAACCAGCCAGGGTTCCTGTGCCTTATCACAGAGCTGTGGACAGCACCTTTCGATGTCTCCGCAAGAAAGGGTCCTACATTTTTCAACCTTCTCTTTTCTTGACCTGTGGCATTTCAAGAGGCACGGAAGATGCTCTCCTGGATAAGCATGTATCATGCTACTGGTAGACACATAAATATCTGTGCGACGAACATATAAACAACTATATCACCATACACCAAAACCAAAAACATCTGACCTATAAACAGGAGGGAACAATTTGGTAACAAGTTGAAGGCTGTTCTCTAAGTCTTCACTGATGCAAGTTTGATGTTTTCAGTATGTGCTGTGACTGTCCTATTCATTTCTTTTTCCTCCACAACAGCATGCAAAAAAAAAAAATTCATGACAAGGCCCTATTTTCCGAGCCTTACGCCAGAACATATGAGAAATATGTTTGTACTGCTTCTTCAGGGGATAAGCTTACTGATCATTAAAAATAAATAAATAAAGCACCTTTACTTGGCTATGAGGAGCAACAGTTAAGCATTCTGCTGCTTACCAGAAAATTTATACTTCAAGTCCACCGAGCAGCTCCGCTGGATGAAGAACTGGCACTCTTTCCATAAAGATCACAACCATCATCACGTCACGGGCAGTTCTACTTTTACATCTAGGGCCGTTATGAGTCACAGTGGGCTCGGTCATCCACAACGACGGCAATGTTAAAATAGAATTTACACAGCAAGGTGCGGCACTCATAGAAAAGTTCAATCCAATAGCTTTTCATTTATTTATTGAGTTGTGCAACCACGACCTGATCTATGAAAGAACATTTTAAACTCCCTCAGATAGAAGTCCTGCACCACTTAGCTATTAAATCTCAAGTCTGCCATCTACCTGGGACTATGAAAACACTAATTTACATTCTGTCTCAACAGATGCTTCTATTTTAGACATTTCCTATCAATGAAATCATATAATATTTTATCATTTGTGTCTTTCTTCTTTCATTTAGCACAATGTTCTCAAAGTTCACCCGTGTTGTACCATATGTATTTCATTTCTTTATATTTTAGGAATTCTGTAGGAGCATGCCAAATTTTATTTATAAATCCAGCAAGGGTGCATTTTAGATTTTCCATTTTTGAGCATTTATGAAAATGCTGCTATGAAAATTTCATGTGGACATATTTTCATTGAGGAATATATGTAGTCATGGAATTGATGGACCTTTGGCAAACAATATTTCATTGTGAAGACATTTAAGCCTGTAGGAGATGTGTTACGGTTTACTAGGGTTGTTAGCTGGTTATGAATCAGAATGGTCTATAGTTGAGATGCCAGGAAAATTAGAAGACAGCTACTTGTTCAACTGACTGGAAGAGAATTTGGGCCCATTCCACAGAAAGATGATCCAATAGAATGTGCAAATAATAGAATAATATCATTATTACCATATACACATAAATTTTTGCTAAAGATCATCCAACAACAGTTTCAGGAGTGCAGTGACAGGGAACTATGAGAAATTCAAGCCAGATTCAGAAGAGGTCATGGAACAAGGGGTTTCACTACTGATATCAGGTAAATCTTGGCTGAAAATAAACAATACCAGAAAGATATTTACTTTTGTTTTATTGATTATGCAAAGGCATTTTGCTTTGTTATAGTGTGAATGAAAACAAATTATGGATACTCTTGAGAAGAACAGGAATTTCAGAACACTTCACTGTGCTCGTGAAAAACTTGTACATGGATCAAGAGATGGCTGTCCTAACAGAGCAAGAGAATTGCTTGAAATCAGGAAAGTTGTCCTTCAAGTTTGTATCCTCTCACTTTACTTATTCACTTTATATGCATATCAAATAGAGAAGCTGGATGATACGAAGAAGGGGAAATCAGATTGGAGGAAGGCTTATTAACAAGCTGAAATACACAGATGACACAACCTTGCTTGCTGAAAGTGAGGAAGTACTTGCTGATGAAAATCCGGGATTGCAACCTTCAGTGTGGATTACAACTCACTGTAAAGAAAACAAAAATCCTTAAAACTGAACCCATAAGTAGCATCATGATAGATGGAGGAAAGATTGAAGTTGTCAGGGATTTCATCCTTGAATGCACAATCAAAGTTCATGAAAGCAGCAGTCAAGAGATCAAAGGACACATTGCCTTGGTAAATCTGTGTAGAAGGCCTCTACCTCCCCCACCCAACAGTTTCATTGGCATATAATTCATATATTATACAATTCAATAGTTCAATCACACCAATAAGTTTTGTACAATCATTTGTGCAATCATCACCACATTCTGCTTTAGGCTCAGTTTTCTTCATTCTTGTATTTATTGTTACTAGCTCCCCATTTCCCCCTAATTTCCCCGAGAAACTTCCAAAGAACTGTTTCTGTCTCTACAGATGTGCCTGTCCTGTATTTCATATACATAAAAGCATTTTTAAAACTAAAACTAACAATGACAAAGTAAAACAAATGAAAACCTCAATCAAGAAGAAAGCAGAAAACATTAATAGATAGAACAAATTGAAATAGATCACAAGAGAGACTAAGTGATAAGGTGGTAATTTTTAACCTAGCTGCATCCGAACCAATCATTCTGCATGATAGTAAAGCTGTTGATACCCCTAGTGCACGGTCAGAGGGGGTTCGCCAGGGACTTCATCCAGGTGTGTTTTCCTTTCACTGTTTTTTTTAAGCTGAAACAGCTTTAAAATCAGTCAAAGGGAAAGAACAACTGATAATATAGTGCATTTTGACCTAATAGACTTTCTAATGTTCTCTGTCTGTTAACAGGACTATTCACATTCCTCAACTAAGATGGGAGGGATTCACCAGAGGCTTACTCCATGTGTAAACCCTGCAAAGGGAATTGAAGCTTCACTATCGTCCATGACCTTCTGCAAACCAGATGTTCACAATTTAAGCTCTTAGATCATTCCCTACTTTAGATTTGAATTATATTATCCAAAATCCTTAGATCATAAGGGCTGGTGTGCTTCTTGTATGTGAACTTAGTTGATGCCTCAACTTAGAAAGCTGGTTATTTGAGAACAAGCTTTAAAACCCCAGATGCCATCTTTCTGGAAGCAGGAACCATCTAGTTTCTTCACTACATTTTGCTATTGTACCCATATCTTCAGTGAGCTCCTCATGAGGGCAAAAAATCAAGCAGAGTCATATCATAAGAAGCTAATTGTTCTCGTAGGGGCTAGAATTAAGGGCAAGCTCATATATATCTATGTTTTATATCTGTCTCTGTTTTCACTAAAAGAATTGCCATGTTATGTTAGAGGGCATCATCAATCATCCCTCTGGGGCATCACGTCCCCTTCCAACATGTCAATGTTGACTTGTAGCAATGTTGACTTTTAGGGCATGGTAGAACCACCCCTGTGAGTCTTTGAGACAGCAAATGTTCACAGAAATAACAAACTCATTCTTCCCCTAAGGAGCAAGCTGGTAGTTTCAAACTGCTGGCCTTGGGCTTAGCAGCCCAATGCATAACCACTACACATTGGTAATGTCACTAGTTTAGCTAATAGCATAGAATTTAAAACACTGTTGAGAAAAAGAAATCATATAATATATGCAAAATACATGAATTTTGGGCCTTTACAGATAAAGCTCTTAAGTGACAGGACACTGCTATCATTTAACAGGTAGTGATAAGACAAAGATGAGAACATTTATTCACAGGAGCAGAATCACTTCTGCCCAATTAATACACACCACATGAAGCAAGGAGAGCATTAAGATAGTAAGTGTATGGTGGTTCTGGGTCACCGCTCATTGGGGACAATCAAGACAAGAGATTCCAACCCAAGTCCAATGTCTGCCAGTCCTGTGTCCTGGGGTCAGCAGTCACCTGCTTCTTCTCACACTGGAAAGTTTCAGCCTTAAATTGAAGGTCTGCTGTGGCGAGTTGGTGGTAAAGCGCAGTTCACGTAGTGGAGTTTCCACATTGAGCTCTACTGTGTGGCCTATGGGGGTGTTGTGAGCATTGAGAGAACCAAATCTAAAGTCTCAGTTGTCTATAGTACGTGAACTGGGGCACCAAGGGTTATTCATAAACTAAGTCAAAGGTGTCCAATTAGGATCCTAGGACCAAGCATAATCTCCCTTTGGGTTCCATATTGTTAAGCATTTTTCTCCAGTAAGAGGTTGCTTCTCCCCATCTTCCTACCGACAGTGATGCAATTGCTTTCTCTAAGACATGCATGACACCGCCCCTCATCCTGCACCCCAAATCTTGACTGGAACTTCCAGTAATCTTTCCTTCCTTATCATTCTGATCAAAATGTCTGTGACTGGGGTGACCATAACACAATTTTTTATTTTGGCAACAACTGAATAATTCTCTCCCTCTCCCCACATCTGAAGAACTAGCCCCAGCTGAGGTGAGGTCTTCTCTGTTGAAGTGGTTTTCAAGAGGAACATATTGAGGGGATGATAAATATGTCATGGGCACTAGGCGGGCTCGCTACTTAGTTAGGGAACTAGCTTAGAAGGATACATGGCTGGTAGCAGTGGCCTGCCTTCAGCTTGTTCTTTGTTTTACGGTAGTGGACTCATATAATATTTGTCCTTTTGTGGTTGTCTAACACCACACAGCAGTACGAGACTTCTTCAAAGCACTGAAAAGCGAGGACGTCACTTTGAGGACTAAGGCATGTCTGGCCCACGCCATGGCATTCTCAGGGGTCTCATATGCAGGTGAACGTTGAATAAGGAAGACTAAAGAACCCTTGATGCATTTACATTGTGGTACTTCTGAAGAATGTTGAAAGAACCATGAACGGCCAAAACCACACATGTGTCTTGAAAGAAGTACAGCCAGAGCACTTTTCAGAGAAAAGGCATGTGCTGTGAATGTGCTGTCAGGAGATACCAGTGCCTAGAGAAGGACGTCGTGTTTGGTAAAGTCGAGGGGCCCTTAATAAGATGGCTGCAACGCAGTGGTTGCAGCAATGGGCTCAAGCATCAGAGCAATCGTGAGGATGGCACAGGACTGGACAGTGGCCTTTTCTGCTGCACAGAAGGTCTCCATGGGTCAGAAGTAACTCAATCACTCCTAAACAGCAACACTGGAAGGGCTTGCTCAGCTATCTCCTTGACAAAACAAAGAAGAGAATTTCCTATTCTCTACAAGATGCTTTTAAATTCAGTCACTTCCATATTACAGACAATCCTACATTTCCATGCTATTCTTCCTCTACTGGCGAGACCCAAAAAAAGAGTCTGGAAATATATACTTAATATCAATGCATGAATTGAGAAATATATTTAAGCAAAGATATATAATTAATATCTCACACTTTATTTTATAGAAGTGGTACAACCCCAACAAAAATTTGAATTCTGAAGTTGGGGTGGGAGGAATAGCTAATAACTATCGAATTTTAATTTGTAACAAATTTGTTTTATATCAAAGCAATAGAAATATATTTAAATGCTATAGAACATATTATACGCTATTGAAATTCCACATGAATTCCTTGTTTCAGTCCATTTTATGAAATATAAGATGTGCATCATTATTTTTAAAGTATCATAGAGCTTTGTATTTTCTATTTCCTTTAGTCCTGCATCTTATTAAATTGACATTAAGTTTCTGATTGCTAGGATACACTTGGAGTGGAAGACGGGGTGGGGAAATGAGCTGATACCAAGGCACAAGTTGTAAGAAAATGCTTTGAAAGGGACGATGGCAACATATGTACAAATGTGCTTGATGCAATGGGTGAATGTATGGATTGTGATAAGAGCTGTACAAACCCCCAGTAAAATGTTGATTTTTTTTAAAAGAATACACTTCACCCAAGGTATAGCACTGTCTGTGTGGCAAAATATGGTCCACTTCCTAATAGTCTATGACATAGTTTCCAGGAACTCACTGTGGTGACAGCTGGGGACTTTCTGCGCCACTGTGTTGGCCTATACCCTCCTGATCTCACCATCAGCAATGTTGACGATGATGCCTCCGTGGAATTATCAAGGTAGTGCTGGCAAGAATCTTGTACTGCCACCACAGGGAGGATAGCCTGACTCCCACCAATCTTTTTCACCCAAAAGTACCTATCAGTGGTAAGATATTTCTTCTTCAGGGGGAAAAGGTAAAACCTTTGCTAACTGTCATTTACCAAGATAATGTAGTCCCACAGATGCTGATCTTCAAAGGGTGATAATGAGGCTGAAGAGCCTGGCAGCACTTTCTTTTGTACTCAAACCTCCAGCTAAGAGATGGTGACCTCACTGGTGACCTCACCTAAACTGTCAGCCCCATTATGTTACGCACTTCACTCTAATGATAACCCCAGATTCTTCTCAAATTGAAAAGTGCAAAATATTGTTATCACCTGTTGTGGAATTGACCTCTGAAACTTGGCAACCCCATGCACAAATCTCCTGAACCACCCCATGATTGCCTTGGCATCAAATCATTGTGATCCACAAGGTTTTTTAAAGTCTGACTTTTGGAAGTAGATTTCCAGGCCTTTCTTCCTAGTCTATTTTAGCCTGGAACTTCTTCTAATGGTTTCACAAGCCTTTACTTAACAGACCATTGGTGACTGTGCATTAAATGCATAGGCCAGGAATTGAAATGGTCTCCTTCCTGGAAGGGAACCACTGAACTCCTAATGCCTCTTTCTCCCAAGTATCATTAGTCAGCCTATTTGACGTAAAATAGTCATAGTTATTTTATTCAACTCAGAAGTTATAGAATGCCAAGAAAATGGCTTTGAAACTCCTGTATTGAAGCACTGCTTCTGCCACTTCAAGCTGAATGCTTTAGATAAATCACAAACTCTCCAATTAATTATACTATGCCACAAATTATGTCATGTGTTCATAAAATCCCACCTTATTTTCCGCTTTCTAGACAATAGAAAGAACACATTTTTCAGCCTTCCTTACAGTAATCTTGGAGGTAGGGGCAATCATTATAAACATAGAGATTTGACCCTGGAAAGCATACATTGGGGACCTCCAACCCTTCCCCCTGCTATAGTAAACTGTGAGACCAGATGTTGGGATGATGATGTCATAAAATTAAGACTCTTGGTAGCAAGCACTGGACGCTGAGTGACTGTGTGAGAAGCATCTGTTTCACTGATTTTCTGTTTGTTTTAGGTGTAATTTGTTGTGGAAGCTTAATTGAACCTGAATCAACCAATACAAAATACGAACTTTCCAGATGTGTTTTAGGATCTGAAAAAATCAGGTCCAACAACTCATACTATCATAATGGAAATCAGATTTTCACCAAATATATGAAATATATGTGTGAGATGATTCCTGAGGACAAAGTAGGTACATAATCTCATATGGTGAAGAAAGCTAATGGGACCTGGTTATTAAAAAATATAGCACCTGGAGTCTTTAAGACTTGAAGATAAACAAGTGGCCATCTACCTGAAAAACAACAAGGCCCACGTGGAAGAAGCACACAAGCCTGTCCCAACATGATCGCTGCAGACAAAGTGGTTGCATAAGCAAATATGGTGAAGAAAGCTGATGAAATCCAGCTATCAAGGGATATAAAATCTGGGGCCTTAAAGGCTTGAGGATAAACATGTGTCCATCTAGCTGAGAAGCAGCAAAGCCCCTATGGAAGAAGAACAGCAGCCTGAGTGGTCACAAGGTGTTGAGGGAACCCGCATCAAAGGACAAACAATCATATCATTGTGAATGAAGGGGAGTGCAGACTGGGAATCCAAAGCCCATCTGTAGGCAACTGAACATTCCCTCACAGAAGGCTTGGGGAAGGGACAAGACAGTCAAGGTGCAGTGTAGCAATGATGAAACATACAATGTTTCTCTAGTTCTTAAATGATTCCTCCCACCCACTATCATGATTCCAATTCTACCTTACAAATCCAGCAAGACCAGGAGGTGTACACTGGATCTGGAAACAGGGGTGATTCAGGACAGATTATCCTTTCAGGACCAGGGGAAAGAGTGGTGAAGCCAGGAGGGTAGAGGGAAGGTGGAGTAGAAAGGGGGAACCTAATGAAGAGATCTACATAAGACATTGTCTTTGGGGTACAGACAATGGAGATGTGGGTGAAGGGACACATTGGGCAGTGTATGAAGACAAAGTAATGGCAATTTGTGAATTGTTAAGGGTTTATGAGGGAGGGAGAGTGGGGAGAAAGGGGAAATATGGGGATCTGGTACCAGAAGCCTAGGTAGAAGGAGGATGGCAACAAATGCGTAAATGTGGTCTACATACAATTGATGTATGTATTGATTGTGATTGATCATGGTATGAGTCCCTAATAAAATTCTTTTTAAAAAAAATCACGGGTTCATCACGGAGGGGGAGCAGAGAGGAAGCGGAAAAATAAGGAGCTCAAGTAGAAAGCAAGTGTTTTGAGAACTATGAGAGAAACAAATGCATAAAGGTGTTTGACCCAATGGATTGATGTATGGGTTGCGATAAGAGTTGCATGAACTCCAATAAAATGATTTTTAAAAAGAAAGCAATATTAAAGAAAAAAATTTGTGTGAGAATATCTGGTTCCAAAAAGAGATCGTGATTTAGAAAAAGATACATTTTTGAATATTTGTTCAAACAGACAGGGAACTACCCTCCAGAAAAACGGGGAAAAGTGACAAGAAGAGGCAAGGGGGACCACCTGTTGTGATCAGTACTCCTGGAACTAGACATTATGGAGAGAAAATAAGTGCCTTCAAGTGAGAGCCCTCTCTGAGTGAAGTGCATCCTGGTCCACCGAACCCTGAGGACAGTATCCCCACTCAGAATAGCTAATGTACACAGAGGACCATATGGCCAGTCCCACTCTGAAAGAAGGCGTCCCTCACTGACCCAAGGCCCTACGGGGACAGCGATGGAGAAGCAGGGTCGGGATTGTACCCTGTCTGACCCCACCGCACCACGGCAAAACACTAAGGGTGTGGAGCCGAGCATGGAGTTTCCCAGAGAGCGCCAAGGATAGACTTTGGAGCCAGGGTGTGGCACCCCATCAGACTCAACCAGGGGATGCTCCTGGGGGTCAACAAGGAGAACTTGAACTATGTACAGTTTTTTATTTTATTATCATTTTTTTTTTACTTATTTATATATATTTTCTGGACATTGGGGTTTTTGTGTTGTCATCGTTTTGTTTTCTTTGGTCACTTCATCTTATGTTGCCTTGGTTTTTTTGTACATATTATCTTTGCAAGTCTATCTAGATAAGATAATCTGGATGAACAACCTGGAGGAGAAAACAATGAGACTGATGGTTCCGGGGGGACATGGGCGATGGGGAGGTTGGGGAAAGGAGGTGGTGTTGACCAATTCAGGAATAAGGGACCAAGTGATTCAAAATCAGTGGCAAGGTGGGTGTGAGGGGCCCAATAGGGATTGATCAAGAGGAATGTAACAGAGAGAAATGACTGAAACCCAAATGAAGGTTGAGCATGATAGTGGGATGAGAGCAAAGTAAAAGGAAATAGAGGAAAGATCTGGAGGAGGGTGGTAGATGCATTTATAGAGGTCTAAATATAGGTATGTACATAGGTAACTATATTTATATTGATGATGGGGAAATAGATCTGCATGCATATACTTACAGGATTAGTATTATGATAGCAGAAGGACATTGGACCTCCACTCAAATACTTCCTCAACACAAGAACACTTTGTTAAATTGACATTCCATGATGCTCACCTTCCTAACATGATCACTGAAGATACATGTGTGCATAGGCAAAAGTGGTGAAGTAAGTTGATGGGGCCCAGCTATCAAAAGATATAACGTCTGGGGTCTTAGGAGCTTGCAAGTAAACAAGCGACCATCTAGCTCAGAAGCAACAAAACCCACATTGCAGAAGCACATCAACCTGTGTGACCATGAGGTATTGAAGGGATCAGGTATCAGGCAACAAAGAACTAAAAATTATATCATTATAAATGAGGAGGAGCACAGATTGGGACCCAAAGTCCATCGGTAGGTGAAGCGACATCCCCTTACTGAAGGGTCGTGGGGAGGAGATGAGCCAGCCTCTAGTTCTTAAATGCTTTCTCCCCACCCCACCCCACCCCACTATCATGATCCCAAGTCTACCTTACACATCCAGCTAGACCAGGGGATGTGCACTGGTACAGTTAGTAGCTGGAAACATGGAGAATTCAGGACGGATGATCCTTTCAGGATCAGTGGTGAGAGTGGTGATACTGGAAGGGTGGAGGCTAGAAGGAACCAATTGCAGGAATTTACATACAACCAACCGTCTCTCTGGGGTACAGACAACAGGGAAGTGGTTGAAGGGACACATCGGACAGTGTATGATATAACAAAATAATGATAACTTGTAAATTATCAAGGGTTCATGAGGGAGGGAGAGTGAGGTGGAGGGGAAAGATGAGGAGATGATACATAAGTAGAAAGGGTATAAGTAGAAGATGTTTTGAGAATGATGATGGAAACAAATGTACAATCATAGTTTACATACAATAGATGTATGTGTTGCTTGTGATAAGAGTTTTATGAACCTCCCAATGATATGATTTTTTTAAAAGAGAGTCCTCATCGAAAGGTAAAGGGAGTCCAAGTCTCAGACACTGCCTTAGTCTCCAGCTCCTTTCCGAGGGCGATCTATGCAGCCAGGAACCAGCGGCATTTCTTCACTAAGAACTAGTTCCTTGAGTAGGGAAGGCCACCTAGTTGCTGTAACTCTTCACAGTTGACAACACATTCCTACATTTGAATTAGGTTCATGAAAAAGTACTCAGGGAGGTGATTTGCTGTTAAAAGACAGAAGGGTAAAAGAATAAAGAACTTGAGTAAAAGAATAAAGAACTTCTGTACGCACTTCATATACTACCCCCAGAGTTTAAGGATTATGGTTTTTTCTAAGAGTAAAACCAGAAAGAGTATACAAGGCAATGGATGGCATTAGGATGGATACAAGTAGTCTACAACTTTGCTACTCAACTGCACTCACGGGTCAGCATCATCAACTGAAGTTAGTCAGAAACGCAGACGCTCAGGGCTCTCCCCAGACCCACTGAGCATGGATCCTGTAGTGCAACAAGCTGCTCAGGGGCCCCACATTAACATGGAAGGAGCGCTGCTCACCAGGATTGTCTGTAACTGTGTGTCTGGGTCTGTGGCATGGAGCTCTTTATCCCTGTCCTGTGAGGGGGGCAGAATAAAACTGGAGGCAATTTCCTAAGGGGTTTTCTCTCCCTTTTCTCGTTCCCTGAGACAGATCATCCGTGATTGTCCTTATGACAGTATCTGGATCATTCACCTTCTTTTGCTTGCCCCAGCACACTGATAAGACACAGCACATTCCCAGCTGTTACTGCAGAGGAAATGCCCCCACTGCCTTCCAGTACTTCAAAATGAAGTCATTCTGCTCAGCATTCTGAAAGTGCATTTAGAAATATGCTAAACGCATGCCGTTGCTCTAGGCAGAAAAAACCAATTAAGTAAAAATGTGAAACAAGTTGAAGTGACCATATAAACATAAAGTGAGCCTGAACGTGCACCAATTCAAACATATTTCAGGACTAATAATAGTGTTCTCTTCTTTTCTTCCTGCTTCTTGGAAAGATTAAAGAAACACAGCATGGTCACATACATAATAATTAGTGCCAATGACTTATCGCATTTTATTTTGTTTATTTTTAATTTTTTGCTTTCTTTCATTTTTTAAAATTAAATCCCTGTATTGGGGGCTCATACAGCTCTTAGCACAATCCATACATCCATCCATTGTGCCAAACACATTTGTGCATATACTGCCATCATCATTTTCGAAACATTTTCTTTCTACTTGAGCCTTTAGTATCAGCTCCTCATTTTTCCTCTCCTTCTCCCACTCTCCCTCCCTCATGAACCCTTGAAATTTATAAATTTTTTTGTGTCTTACACTGACCACTGTCTCCCTTCACTCATTTTTCTTTTGTCTGTCCCCCTGGGAGGGGATTATATGTAGATCGTTATGATCAGTTTCCCCTTTCTCCCCCCACCCCCCCGCCACTTTCCCCTCAGCCTCCTGGTATCACTTCTCTCATTATTCCTGAGGGGTTTATCTGACCTGGATTCCTCGTGTTTCCAGCTATTGTCTGTCCTAGTGTGCATGTCCAGATTTGTAAGGTAGAATCAGGGTAATGACAGTTGGGTATGGGGGAAGCATTAACCAGAGGAAAGTTTTATACTGCACCCTGACTGGCCCATCTCTTCATTGTGACCACTCTGTAAGGGGATATACAATTGTCCACAGATGGATTTTGAGTCTCCACTCTGCACTCCCCTCCCCATTCACATTGATATGATTTTTTGTTCTGGGTCTTTGATGCCTAATACCCAATCCCATCAACACCTCATGATCACACAGGCTCAGCTTGATGGCCACTTGTTTATCTTCAGGTCTTTAAGACCCCAGATGCTATATCCCTTGATAGCCAGGCACCATCAGCTTTCTTCACCACATTTTCTTATGTACCCATTTTGTCTTCAGTGATCCTATGACTCACCACATTTTAATTTTGTTAGGAAAGCATTTATGGTGAGGCTCATAGTTTATTTGACCAAGACACTGTTGTTCTCAAATATTTTCCTGTCATCTCTTATTCACTCACTCATCTCTCATCACTCTATGTATCTCTCATTATCTAGATGGAACTTATGAGTCAGACTTTTGAAGCAGTTCGGTTGTGTTGGACATACACATTGCAGATAAGGGCAGTGTACATGTGGCATGCTGATCAGAGTTCTTGTGCATGAGATTTTGACTTGAGTATGAAACAGGCAATGGTGCTCCAATCACAGACAGCGCTCATCCACAGTGACACATATTCAGAGTGGCAGAATTATAACTATCCTCTAGCTCTTTCATATTTCCTCCCCCTACTATTAAGTTTTCTGTTCTACCCCATTAATCTTGTATATGGTCACTAGTAAATTAAGATCATTTGATACATGAAAGCCAACAGAGGTAACCCCACAGAAAAGACAATAGAAGTAATGATTTCCTAAGTGTATGTATGTGAAGAGCTGGGAGAAGTGGGAGAAGGGGAGCTGATAGAAATGAGGACTGTATAACCCTACTCGAGGGACGCAAACAACAAAATTGTAGGTAGGTGGGTATATTAGATAGCATAAGATATGGCAAACATAATGTGTGTGTGTATATATATATATATATATATATATATATATATATATAAACAATAATAAGGCTGGGGGGTGGATAAAGAAGAGTGAATGTCAAGGAGGCCAAGAAGTAAGAGAATGTTTTGAAACTGAATGTAGTAACATCTAACACTGCTTGATGTGACCAAACTATGGAATGTTACAATAGCTGTAAAAGCCCCCAATAAAATGATTTAAAAAAAAAACAAATCCAAGTAGCAGAAGCTGGTATCATCCTTGAGTAAGGCACCACTGCCTATTTCTCATGGTTAAAATCTAAGACATAAGAGATTTGATTACTATACGACTTATACTCTGCCCTGTTCCCATTGACCATGACCAAGCCATTTCAGACTTACTTGAAGCTCGGCAAAAGCCTATTTTCCAAGAGGCAGGGCCAAGAGGTCAAAACTTGCACTCAATCACTTTACAGAAACCCCAAACCAAAACCACTGCATGGAGTTGATACCAATTTAAAACAATTAAATAGAAGAGAGTAGAACTGCTCCCTGAGGTTTCTGAGACTGTCAGTTTCTATAGAAATAGATAAGTTCAGCTGAGCCCCGGTGGCGTAGTGGTTGTGCGCGGGACTGCGGCCCACTGGGATGGAGGTGCAATTCCAGCTCCACAGGAGCAAAGGCTGGGCCTCCTATTCCCACCACCAGAGGGCAGTGATGCCTAAAAAAGCAATAAATAAATAAATTAAATAAATAGGTTAATTTTTTTCCTATAGAGGAATTAATGGACTCAACCGACTAAACTTATGGTCAGCAGATTCTCCCAGGAGGCAAAAAGAAACCTTGCCAGTAGGTGCTAGTTTGTTTGTACCTGTTCCTTAGAAAAAGGCATACGGACTCCTTCATTATTGATAGAAATTCCACAAGCCTCGAAGTATGTCTTTACCTACTGCTTTTAAGCATTAGATTTAGCTTACCCAAAACACGTAATGTTCATTAAGTCGCTTGTTCTTAAATTAATATGCAACCTCACATGATTTATAAAAATTGAGCGCATTTTTGACAATTGACTCTGAAATATAGTTTTGAAATACTGTTTGCTTTTCAAAGTGTAAGAATTTAAGGAAGAATGACAATAACTAGTTCAGGTGGGATCTCGCTTCTGGTAATTGGAGAAGACATAGGCATAAAATATTGAGGCAAAGCCAGAGAGTTAATCACGTCAAAGTGCATCTTGCCAACGATAAACCTGGCAGAGCATTTTGAAGGAAGGGTAGTGGGAAACGAGGAACACTAAATATCATAGATCAGAGCACCCCAGTAGAAGCACCACAACTGCTCTGTTTGTCTCTTCACCCACCTCCTCACAGGACACCGCCTGCCCTTTCCCTTCCAGGAAACTGTCCCCAGCTTACTTTCTGAGAACTGGGATAGGCATTGAAAATCACCCTCCAAGACGCTGAGCCTCAACAATACTAAACTAAATCCTGTGCAAAAGTGTTCTTAAATACTCACTGTGTTAGACTGGGTAGACTAGGAAAACAAATTCATAGATACTCGTGTGTATAAGAGAGAGCTCTGTATAAAGGGTAATTGCACATTAAGAAAGTCTCCCAACCCAATCCTTTCCAAGCCCATAAGTTTGATATTAGCCCATATATCCAAGGCAAAGCTATAAAGTCCTCTTCAAACTCATGAAACACATAAAATGACATCAAATACAGGAGGACCCTGGGCTGGTGGATGGAATGTCTTATAGATCCAGTGGCATTGTAAGCATCTCGGCGCTGGCAGGAGTCTCCGGGTGGCTTCTCCAGGTTCAGGGTGCTAACTGCATCAGGGTAGATCCATATGACTTCCCCTCAGGGATGTCTCACAGGGAGTGATGAGAAAATGTGTGTGTGTGTGTGAGAGAGAGAGAGAGAGAAAGAGAGAGAAAGAGAGAGAGAGAGAGAGAGGCTCCCACCTCCAAAGAGGGAAAACAGGAATTCCCAAGAGAAGGCCATACCCACACAGTGGCCTCATTGGCTATCTCTAGATTGCCAGACTAGACTCCACCCCTACACACTCATCTACTCACCTTAGATGCCATCCCTGCTCTCAAGGAGCTGGTGCCTATTGGAGGAGACAGATGCAAAAACATTCATATCCGTATAGTACAGATATCCTTTAGTTTCACTAGTGACTTGGGCGGGAGGGGGGTTGTGGATGGGGAGCCCGGGTGGCATTGTGGTTAAGTCTTGAGCTGTGATCTGAAAGGTCAGCGCTTCGAAGTCACCAGCCTCTCCTCAGGAGAAATACGGGAGTCTCCGAAATTCACAGGGGCCAGGTCTCTCCCGTCCTGCAGGGTGGCTATGAGTCAACATGGAATTCACGGCAATGAGGACTTAGGGGTGTGGGGAAGACTTCAGAAGAGATATCAAGCTGAAAGAAAATTAAAAGATGAGTGAACCTGATCAAGAAGAGAAAAGTGAGAAGGGATCTGTGTCTTAAGAAAAAATAAAGACAGAGACATAAAGAGTAGGAAACATCTTAGGAAACAGTAGGACTGAGTGACCCAGGCTATAGGGTACTGGCAAACCATATTAAGAACTTTGTGTTTTAATCTGAAAATGATGATGAGCTGTTAGAAATGTTTAAACAAGGGAATCAGGGTTTAGTTTTGAGAGAAATAATTTTCTCTAGATGGCATAGAGGCAGGGAGCAAAGCAAGAGGCATCTAGGAGGTCATGTTGCATCATCGCTCCACACAAGATGGGATGGGAGACTGCACAAGAACGTTGGGGTCAAGGATGGGGCTGAGGGGGTAAATCAGAAACATAATTTCACAGCTTTTATCAAAATTTGCTGAAAGCTCAGCTTGGGGCAGAACCTTGAAAGGAAAAGTCTACTATGAACAGCCACTAATCCTCTAGTGTGGGCAACTGGACCGTGGCACCAGCAATGAATCCCGAAATGGTGAAGGTGTGCTACTCCGTTTGGGATCGACGGGAAGGGCTGGAGGCAGCAAGGAATGTCACCAAGGCTACTCGGGGATTTGTTAACTTGGCAATTCCGACGAAGAACGAGCGTCGTGACGTCTCTGCTGGGTAAAGCATTGAGCGATGAGCTTTGTCAAGCGGAGTCTACAGAGAAATAAAAAGTGTGGGCAATGATAGGACCCGCACACAAAGAGACCAACCCACAGAGGCCAGGAAGGAAGGGTCAAAGAAGCAAGAGAGTGGCCTAGGAAGCACGGCCCGCGAGCGTTGGGGATGGGATGGAAGGGGCTGCTGATCGAGGCCTTGGAGTCAGACTCGTGGCGACCCTACATGCCTGTGCACCACCGAACACCCGGTCCTGCGCCCTCCTCAAAGTGGTTCTGACGCTTCAGCCCATTGTTGCGGCCCCGGTGCCCAGCACCTTCGGGTTTGGCGAGAGGAGGTGCCCAGGTTCACGGGCGGTCTTTAGAAATTGTGGGCGGTGGGTGGGTGGGGTGGATGTTCGTAACTGTGTAAAGCTGAAGCATAAAAATGAATAACGGAAAGTGTAAGCTTAGCTGCGAGGAGGAGAAGATTTCAGATCCCAGGAGAAAGATGCAAAAGGTGGTGCAAACCATTTCAGGCGCGACTACTCGCACAGGGTTCCAGAGTCTCCAAGGGGGGCTCACTGGCTAATGGGTGGCCACAGGATACAGAACCAAGAGCCAGCTGCAGAGACAGAGGACAAGGGATGGGGAGGCACGCGGGGAACGAGTGGCTTTTATTTGCGTTGTCACTGGAAAGAGGACAAAAGGAAGGAGATTACAATATGTAGTCCTCCAAATCACATGCGCAGTTATGAAATCCCTCTCGCGGTCTGGAGATGAGAATTTCCCATCGATGCACGCTTCCTTTGGCAGACTCACTTTGAATCCTGTTTAGAGCCTTAAGGGTTTTATGCCTGAGGCTGCCATGGGAAAGGTCAGCATTCAAAACCACCCGTCTCTCCGCGGGAGAAAGACTAGGCTTTCTACTCCTGAAAAAGTTACAGTCGGACCAGCGAGGCAGCTCTGCCCTGTCAATGGTAGGGAGAACTGCGTTTTTGGAAGAAGGAAAATCTGAAATTTCCTCTTGTTTGGATTCAGAAACATGCCAGTTCTTGGGCCTGAAATCCTCAAGTAGACTCAGTGACAGGGTGGAAATCAGTTCCAGCGCAGGAGAGCAAATCACTATTTCTGTGAGGAGTCCTTGCACCACCTTGTGGCTAAGCTTGACTTTTCTCAGCTCTCTCATGGGCTGGAATTAGAAATTCTTTCCTTGTATCACAAAAGAAAAGAATCGATTGCCTAGTTTTTCAAAATACTTTTTCAATTTCTTTCCCATTACCCCTGAGGTGGTTCTGATTTCTACAGATTGTATGGGTGATTAAATCAGATAGCAAAAAATGTATACACAATCTTTTCCTTTTCATTCAAAATTAATGATAGCATTCAACACGATAAGGAAAGGCGATGGTATGCAACCAGTCTATAGCAACAGCTATATCACATGGTTAACATATATCTTGGTTAAATTGAGCTATTCCAAAATGATTTTTGCTAATGTATGTGAATTGAAACTGGAGGGTGACATAGGAGACATGCTTTATAGAAACCCCAACTCACTATTAAGTGATAGGATTGAACTTCTTCTTATGGTTCTCCAGCCTGTACATCTTCACTGGGGTTAGACAGACTCATCTTGTTCCTTCAGAGGGTTTAGATCCCCTGACCTCAGAGTTAACAGCACAGCACTTAACCCACTGAGCCACCAGGGCTCTGGAAACATGCTTACCAAGAATAATAATAATAATAACTAAATCTAAGAGGATGATTAGAAAATGTTTCCTATATTAAAATCTATCTTTCAGGGACTGTAATTATTAAAATAACAAAGAGCATTTTGAAGGAACTATGGAGATATCAGAAGTAGATAGTCATAGCATAGCACCCATAACTCTGTATCCAGCAGTAATCTTTGTTTCTGATAGGGACTGCACAGAGACTTCTGACTAATAAGGGAACAATGGACCTTGACACCAGACCTGGTAAACATCCTAACCTGGACACCAGCTGGTTGTACCTCCTGACCAGGAGCTGTAGCCTGAGATGCGGGGAAACCCCAGGAGGCACTGACTGTACTGCAGTCATGAGAGAGCCGCTGGGCCAGCAACAGAGCTGCAAATTCCAGCTCTTTGACTTTCCTTTAAAAACAAGGAGCGCCCCACCAGGGCAGTGATGCCACACACAAAAAACAGAAACAAAAAACAAGGAGCGCTCCCCAACACAAGGTCCTTCTCAACTCAAGAGGAACCTCTTCACTTTTGAAGTATATGGACTTGGTGCTTAAATAAAACTTTTGCTTAGTTCTCTTGCTGTGATGTGTGTGTGCGTGTGCTGGAGGCGTGTGTGTGTGGGTGGTGGGGGGGGGGGTGTCTGTGAAGCTGTCATAAAGCACTCAGGTAAGACTTACTTGTCCTCCTGAGGAAACCGCTTCAGCGGGTCTTGGCATTCCTCTTAGGACTTAGCGCTTACTATTTTAGGCCTTTTGTTCCCTTATAACTACTTTGAGCTAAAAATATCAACCTAGTCTTCCTACCTAGTGGTGCTATAACAGAAATAGCACAGGCGATGGCCTTAACAAACAAATTTGTTTTCTGACACTGTAGGAGACTGTTGGTTTGAATTCAGAGCAATGGCTTGCAGAGAAGGCTGTGTCTATTCTCTTGGGAGAAAGATTCCTGTTCATCAGGACAGCCTGTTCTCAGACAGAGCCTTACTCTGGCCCTTAGCCACTGTGCCCAGCCTCAGTTATCGAGCTCTTCAGCTTCACTGGTAACACCCAGAAGGACCCACTCTGTCAGAAAGACTCCTGCCAACAGGCGTGCTGTCCTCCTGCTCCCTGAGTTAGCTCCCATGCCCTTTCACACCAGTGTCTTGGCTTTGCTGCCACTAGTTCTCTGTCCCAGCTTTAGCCATCATGAGTCATCCCCTCTGTCTCTTACGTCTAGAAAATTCTCAGCACAAGGATTTCAAAAACAAAGCACACATAGTTCAAAGGAGGCAACAATTCAATCTATAATGCTAGTCTTTTTTTTTTAATTTTCTCTCACACAATTAGCTGAGAGATTAAAAAGAAATAAACGGCTTGCCCCCCTCAACTGTAAAGGTCTTTTAAGACCCCTTAAGCAAAACAGTCACCAACTGTGGGACTTTCATGATAAACATCCAGAGTTAAAACAGGATTGACAAAGTTTGAACAACGTCTGCCTCTGATGGTTTCTTCAGTGCAGGGATTATTCATTAGCTTTCCTTAATTATTTCTAAGCATTTTCAATACATTGACTTCTCCCTGAATCTTTTCTTCAGGGGGGGCCCAACATATTTCCACTGAAATGTAGATCACCTAGAATGATGGCACCCTAAACCAGCAAGCCCAGAAGCCCCCAACTTAGGAAGTATTTTAAATCCAAGATGTAGACCTGTCTCGGTTGTTAGTCGCTCCCAGTCAGCTCCAAGCCATGGAGACCTGTGTTATCACAGAACAAGCGCTGCCTGTTCACCTTCCTCTGCATCTGCTTCGTCATCTGTATGAGTGAATGTGCTGCAGCTACAGAGTCAATCCATCCACAAGGCCACGTTAACAGTAGATGGATCAGTGATGGGACTGATAACAAAAGGGCTTTAATCATAGGAGTACTTTCCAAAACTCTCATTTAACCTCCTTGCCAACTCTAGGGCATGCATGCTACTGTTCTCACTTACAAATTCTCAGAGATGTTAAATAGACTCCCCTAGGTCACACAGCTAACATTTAGATAAATGATCGCTCTCTGGAATTCTGAAACGCTATCAGTTTCTGTGTTCAGAATCCCATGGGTCACAACATTTTCAGGTACTCAAGGGTGAGCATAGGAGAAAGAGGAAGCTTTCTATTTCCATAGAAACTCGGAAACTCACAGGGAAGTTCTCCCCTGCCCCATGGGGTCACTATGAGTCAGCCTCAACTTGATGGCAGTGAATTAGAAGGTGGCGTGCGGTCCCTGGTTGCTGCAAATAGTTATAGACTTGACGACTAGCCAAACGCTTGGCAAATCCAATCTCCCAGTGGTGTTACAGGAGTCAGACAGACTGGTGATCTGCTTCTGAAAGATCACCACTTAAAAAAAAACTCTGAGGAGCGAATCACAAAGGGAATTTTGAGAAAGTTTTGGTGGGAAAAATCACTTGCAATCCTAATTTGGCTCTTTATAGCTTCTTTTTGTTTCCTAATCTTAAAAAAAACACACACACAAAAACAAAGCAAAAAATTAAAAAATTAATCTTAAAAAGAAGCCAGTTTTCATCATTTAATAATATAAAAGGGACTGTATTAAAATGGTTAAATCCCCAGGGACCTTGGTTATTTAGGAATGGACTAAATGGTTGATCTTATTGCTTTCAAACATGTCTTGACCTTGATGGAGTTTATGTTAAGAAATAAAGGTTATTTTTTACTTAAAAACAAAGTAAACAGGCCTAGGGAGCAACCTGCTCTGGGCACCCAGGGTCTGCATGAATTGGCAAAATCCACATAGTATGGCTGGTCCCAGGCTGTAGTATGGCTGGTCCCAGGCTGTTCTATCCCTTCAAACAGCACCAAACAGTTTAAACAGGCAAATGGCTCCTTCTTCAGAGGATCATTAGCAGGGAGGAGAAGGAAGGCACACTGCCATGGGGAAAGAGACAGAACTCTGAGCTCCGTGATCTCTAAAGCCACGGTCTGAAAGGGTCTGAAAGGCTGACGGGTGTGAGGAAAAACGCCATGTTAGGGGGATGTTGAGTAAGAGGGTGTATTGATCTCATAGACATATGCCCTGGGTTGTAACACATTCTATCTGGATTCTAAGAGCCAGGGAGAGCCAGAGGCCAGGGAACCAGAATAGGACAACCTGCCTAATGTCGAGTCAAATGTTATCTTGGTCATCTGCTTTCCCAAACACAAAAGTGTGGGGGGTTTTCCAGGGTGGCCAGGCTTAGTTAAAATTTAACATTGCCATAAGCTACATCCATGTGATCACAGCACAATTTCAGAGAAGGCTATTTTTAAAAGTATACCTGGGGAGTAGGGCGTGGGAAGGGAGGGGAAAAAATGAGGAGCCAATACCAAGGGCTTAAGTAGAAAGCAGATGTTTTGAGAATGGTGAGGGCAACAAGTGTACAAATGTGCTTGACATACAATGGATGGATGGATGGAGGGAGGGATGAATGGTGAAAAGAGTTGTATGAGCCCCCAATAAATAGTTTTCTATTTTTTTAAGTGTACCTGTTTTTCTCTTTGGCCTTTATGAATAAGTGGTCTTCAGTTTAGTTGTCTGAGGAAATACATAAATACTTTTAAAAAACAAACTAACAAACAGAGTACAAATAGAAAAAAACACACACACAACTGATAGCCAACCTCTGATACACTATGAATGGAATTTTCCAAAAGACAACATTCTACTATCTTGAGAAAGGGTTATTTCAAGCAACTACATTTTCCCACATACGGTAACTCTAGGAGGTGAAGCAAAGGCTGTGCAAAATAACTTACTCACTCCAGCTTCCCATAAATCAACCAAACTCACTCACTGCCATCTACTGAATGCTGACTCATGGAGAACCTACGGGAAAGTGACCAGACATCCCGCTTGTTAGCAGTCAACGTCCCGTGGAATGGTAAAATTTAAAAATATATGTTACAATACTATTTTTGAGTTCTGTGAAAATTTTTGTTGCTCCATATAGACCACATTTTTCATCAAGAACCCCCATCCCCACCCCACCCCCCGTCAATGGTGTCCCTCTTAAAATGTGGTCACTTTACCCGACGGGGCAGGGTGGAACTGCCTCTGTGAGTTACACCAGTCTTAAAGGGAGTAGAAAGCCCTGTTTTTGTTCCAAAGAGAGCTGCTAGTGGGTTTAAACTCTGACCTTTCGTATCACATCCCAGCCCGCAACCCAACCGCTATGCCCTGGGCTCCTTAAGGGTTACATGTGATAAAATTAAAGGTGCTTACAACTTCAGAGTTCTTCAGTAGGATGGCCAAGACCGAGGGTGGATCTTGTGGTGGTCAAGACTGTGAGACAGCTGCTCAAAGATAAAAGGCAGAGATGGTTTGAAGAGTAGAAGGAACGCTCACCTCCGTGGTTTGTAAGCTGATTGTGACTACGCTGGGTGAACATTTAAATGAGAGAATGTATTCAAAAACAATTCTTTTTTTTAAAGAAAGAAAGAAAACAGCATAGAGCAATGGGGTGCTCAAAGTCCGAGCCTGAAAGTCCGGGGCTTTTGTGGTGTGACTTTCCACGGTCTTGATGTTCTCTGCTGGCCCCCTGGTTCCCAAGCCCTGCTCAGGAGGGACTCCACAGTAAGAGGTTCCTTTTCGGTGACATTTGCTGCTTGTTGCTGGCTCACTCTTTCGATGGGGAGGTGCTGGGCTGAAGCACTTGGAGCAGTCAACCATGCGTTTTTTGATCCTATTACTCATCCCTCTCATGCAAAATGTCACCCGGTGTCACTTCCCCCATTCTTCAGTATACTGTTGCTGCTTGTGCCCGTGTTCTCACTCATGTGGCAAGTGGCAGACTTGACAGCCTCAAAGAAAGTGGAGGAGGAGCTGTTTCACCCTCTGTTTTGATGCAAGCCTGTGTGTCCAACGCACTTGTATTGTCCCCCAGCTCTGTGGGAAGGTTCTTGCTTGTTTTAGGTAAGTGGAGAGCACTGTGAAGCTTGCAGGCTCTAGGTAAACCCTTTAAGAGAAGAGTTCAATTTCAGTTTCAGCTCATTGCCCTGTGAAACCAAGGCACGAGGTACAATTTCTCAGTTTTGTTTTCTCATGTTCCAATCCACCCAATACTATGATGCCCAAGAAGACTTTCTTTCCATCCATAGACTTGAACTTCAGTTTTCACGAAACTTTTTTTTTCTAGTAGAGAGGGATTTGGGGACTTCTCCTGTGGACAGCACCATGTCTCTCACTGCTGACAGTACTTTTCACACAATACAGTCCATTGACAGAGGCTTCTCTTGTCAACCATGTTTGGGAGACCCTGGGTTAAAGAAGATGCCACAGTTTTCTACAGTCAACCCACAGTGCCCCAGTCAATCCACCAGTAGCTCCGGCTGCCCTCAAGTAGATTTCAATGTGTAGGGGGGGAGGGGGGAACAGCCGTGTCCGAGCAGAACTGTGCCTCACTGGGATTTTCAATGGCGGATTTTTCAGAAGCACATCACCATGACTTCCTTCCAAGGTACCTCTGGGTGGATGTGAACCTCCAACCTTCTGGTTCACAGTGAGCATGTTAACCATTTGCACCACCTAGACACTCATTGCCCACTATGGAGTGTCTCCCAAGGTGTGGTGTTGCAGAAGCAGGACTCTGAGGCGCCCGGAAATGCTGGCTTTTCTTGTGTACTAGGTCTTGGGCCTGGTGTGCCGAGGGACACTCACTGGTTTAGGCAGCCACGCTAAAGGAAGACCTCCTCTGTTATTTTACAAGCGCCTGGTGAAGCATGGCTGCAATGTCTTCATCCTACTCATTCTACTCATGGTGATTTCTTATTCTACTCAGGGAGACGATTTTATATATTCATATCTTATGAATTCATAATATTCATATATTATGCATAATTCATATATTATGCAGGACATGCCTGCCAATGAGGCAGCAGAATCGAATTCCACAAAGGAATCCAACATGTCCTACCATACAGCTGTGTGCCTTTCTTCCTTCTCTGTGCCATCCCGGTTCCTGGAGCCTCGCCAACATCTGAGAACAGATCTGAGAAGCAGAGCACAGAGCTCCGGCATCAGACACTTCCAGCTTGAATTCGGACTATCACTAATTCCTGACAGCTCTTTGACTCGTGAGAAAGTTACTTGTTCTCCCAGTTTTAGTTTCACCACCTCCAGTTATTTAGCAGGATTGCTGTTGTTGTCAAGTCCGTTCTGACTCATCATGACCCTATTGTGGCGGTCATGTGCTTATGTTAATTTCATGATTGAGATGTAAGGGTGGAGTCTAGCCTGTTAATCTGGAGATAGCCATTGAGTAGCCAATGAAGCCTCTATGTAGGCATGGCTTTCTCCTGAGACTTCTGGGAAATCTTGCGATATTTCCCTCGTGAAGATAAGAAGCTATCTTCCCCAGTTGTTGGGAGTTAGTCTCAGAGATGAGAATCATGGACTAGACAAGATGGCAGTGTCTGAGGAGCCGGAGGAGAAGCCACACAGCTTTGCCCTGATGGAGACAGACCTCTGAAGCTGGAAAGGCCATGTGGGGACTCCTGCCAGTGATGAGTTGCTTCTGCCACCACTGGATGCTGTTGATGGACCCTGAGCCCTGAAAGCAAGAAGCCATGGGGAGACCCCTGCCAGCGCCGGGATTCTGCACCCACTGGCCTGTGACTTCGTGAGTTGGAAGGCGATGTTATAGAAGTGGTATCGGGCATATGGGCTACTATCGGACTTGTGACTTTGTACTGGACTGGGTTGGGATGCTTTCTTAATGTCCTATCCTTCATATATATAAACCATACCCTTATATCCATATGCGTGTCTATAAATTTGTTCCTCCAGTCTACCCAGACTAACACACCTATAGACAAGAGAATGAAGCATTGCTGGTTTGATGCCATCCTAACAATCATTAAGTTTGAGCCCATTATTACAGCCACCACGCCAGTGCAGGTCTTTCTCTTTGGTGGCTGCCATTTTATTTCACCTAGCATGATGTCCTTCCCAGAATTGGGTCTCCTGCCAACATCTCCACAGTGTGTGAGAGACAAAGTCACTCTCACTTCTAAAGAGCATTCTGGTTGTATTTCTTAGTAGACAGATCTATTTGTCCTTCTGGTAGACCACGATCCCTTCAACATTCTTCACTGACACCATCATTCAGTTAAATGAATTCTTGGGCTTTCTTTCTTATTCATTTTCATATATATATATATATATATGAGTATGGTACTTTCAATATATATATGAGATGATTGAATGTACCATACTTCCAGCTACGGAGTCATTGCTGCCTCCTAGTGACCTCTAGGCAGTTCTAAGAATGTAATTGTTTACGGGAATAGAAATCCCAATGTTTCTCCCACAAAGCTGCCAGCAATTCTGGACTGCCGACCCTGTGGGTCACAGCTCCACCTGTCACACACACACCCCTCACTCAGTGCCACTGAGCCAACTCTGACTCACAGCGACCCTCTATGATAGAGGAGAACTGCCCTTGTGGGTTTCCAAGGCCGTCTGTTTCTCAGAAAGACTCAGCAGTCTCCCCTTGCTGGTGTTTTCCAATGCCTGATTTTGCCCTTAGCAGCCCACCATGTAATGCCTTACAAGGATTGGGGCGGGGGGGGGGGGGGTAGTGTGAAAAAATCGCTAATACTGTGCCTAGCAAAAACCAATATCTTTAGTTCCTATTATCAAAGAAAGCATCGTTCCTAAGCATTACCCTAACTTTGTAGCCCACAACCTCCAGCAAGCACAACCTGGTTCTTTTGTATATTTTTTCTTTTCATTACCATACCCATAATAGTTTCCTGAGGCCTCACTATGTTGTCCATGCATGGTAGACAGGACAAGGGGGTTCAAAAAGATTGAGGAAAATTTTCGTTAACATTTGGTTACATTTTCCCTGAACATAAGGAAGACACCTTGTAACTGCACTATGTCATAAAATCCCCCATCTTCTAAAAGTCTTTTCTCAATTAGCTTCCTTTTAATGAAACTGGGTTTAACCATGTAACTCAAATTGCAAATTTCCTCTCTCTCCACCCTTTTAGTCTTCTCCCCTCCCCACCTGGAACGATCCTTTTCCAGCCCAGTGCACACTTGCATACTCGATTTGACACTGAGGATTCCCAGGCGGGCTGTTGGGCAAGCATTGGACTGTCACTCATACCCATCACTTACTCCGAGGGACAAAGATTGGGCTGTCTATCCCAGAACAGATTTACAGCCTCAGAGACCCATAGGGCTGTGATGAGTTGGAATCAATCCAGTGGCAATGGGTTTGGTTTCTTTAGTTTATATCTATTTTCATATCTTTGCCTGTATTCTCTTTTAGGGTATAAGTCCCTACCCATAGAAGATTTCGTTTTTAATTTTTAAAACTGATGCTGTCTACATACTCATCAACAAATCTGCAAATAGTATTGATTGAACAAAAATTTTGTGATGGCAACAGCTCTGGCTTTATAAATAAGGAAGGCGAATTCTAAGAAGTTATTTAAGATGGTAGCTTGTTTTGGAGCTAGGGTTTGAATGAAACCCACTTGAGGGTCAGACTTCTAAACCCTCTTTTTCCACCATTCTAGTCATCTAGTATTCTTGGCGGTTTTCAAGTGATGTTTCTTACATGCTCAAAAAATGTTTCGCTCTCATGAGGCCCAAGAGCTGATATATGGAGCCCTATAGGGTGGAGCTGAGTCTTGGCGGCAATATGAAGATGGCCTTTGTCTTCTCCAAGGCATCTGTAAGAGTTCCAGAGAGGTGTTGCTTGTGTTCCAGAGAGTGTTGCTTGATCTTTGGTGTCTTCTGGGGCCATGAGTGTGTGATCTAGCACTGACAAGATCTGGGCAGCAGCCACAATGCAGACTCATCTCTTGACTTTACTGTGGCAACAAAGGTTTAGTGGTTACCACTCATGTGTGAATCCCTAAAGAGTTTTCAGAACTGGAATAATAGACAATCTAGCTATGAATGGAAAGGACCACTTTGCCTTCTGTATAGAACCTGTTCCAGAATGGCTGGCTCATACCCTGACTTTCTATGGGTTTCCTCACTTTCTTATTTGATAAGCAATAATGTGAACATTGGAAATCAAACTAGGTAAAGGCTGGTTTGATTCCCCCCCCACACACACACACACACATTTTTAAATATTTTATAAATGAAGGGGAATTTTAGGGTAGGGAGGCTGCCCAATCCAGCCTGTCTTGCCAGATTACCAATAGAAGAAAAGGGGTATTTATGCATTTAAATTAGGACTCATCAATGTTATTCTCAGGACCATATCAATGGTAAAAACGAACAAACAAAACAGTGACTATTGAGTTGACCCAGAGTTCTGGTGATATTGTGTATATCAGAGTAGACTTCTACCCATAGTGTCTTTAATGGCTGATTTTTGGAAGTAGAACACCAGGCCATTCCTTTAAGGCATTTTTCAAGTAAATTTGAACCTCAATTGTCTAGTTGGCAGCAGAATTCATTCATAGTTTACACTCCCTAGTATGCCCCCACCGCCTGCCCATGGATGATGACACTTCTTCTCCCCTTCTATCACCACTCCAAATTACTGTACAGCTCTAGTTTCATGCTTACCTTTATTGGTACCTCAATAAACATAAGCCATAGGGACAGAAAAAAATGTGGTTTCAGAAGGTTGCCAAGTTAGGGTTTGTTTAACTTGGTATATGCTACAATGTGGGCTGATTAGGCTACCTTTGGGTTAATCTATATTCAATACCAAAAGCACTACCATAGTCATATCCTGTCGCCAATCTGTGTACACCAAGGGATATAAATCAGAAGAAAATAATAAATGGAATTCCCATATTGTTCACATACTATATTCCCTGTAATCACTTGAAAATTTGGTCCAGTTCCTCACATTAACGTGAAGTCTGAGCAGATCTAGGTGAAAGCTTCAGGAGAGATTGGCAGGATCTCCACCGCCACCCCAATTAACAACTCCGGGGCTGAGAATAAGAGATCTACAGATTGTATATGTTATGTTGTTACTGTTGCTGGGGATGATGGCGATGGTGTTAGTTGCGACTAAGCCATGTAGGACTCATGGAGACCCATCACATAACAGATTGAAATGCTGGCTGGGTCTGAGCCTTCTTCACCATTGCTGGTTGCGTGAGTCCAATTGTAAATGCTGGGAATTTTCAACTTAATGAGCTCCTCTTTCAGGGCATCATCAGACAATATTCTGTCGTGGTCTATATGAGTTCCATTGACTCTGTTTTTCCCTACGGAAATCACTGTGCTTACTATACTTCATCTGGAAGCTTTACTGAAACCTGCTCACCATGGAGTATACTACTCACATTTGAAATACCAGTGACATAGCCTCCAGCATCCACAGCAACGTATAAGCCACCACAGCCCCAACAAATTTGCCACATGGTACAGGCAAAGGGGGAAGAGTGAAATGTTTGGACGAAGCAGAAATCTTGCAAGAGTTGTAATAGGAATAGTTTCTAGGTTCCTTATTCTCTTCTCTTGATAATTCTTCATCTCCCTTTGTAACCTAACAAGTCTATGCTTTTACTTACAGTGATACAATCAGGCCTGGCGTCAAAGGCACTCACAGTCTCTTCTCTTCTCTTCTTGTCACCATGACCCAGTGGCTCTATCCCTGTCTGTATTTACCCACTTCCATTAGTTCACTATTTTCCCTTCAACCATTGCTACAAAAGGCAACACTAAGACTCTTTTCTCCTTTACTTCTGGCTTTTTTCAAGGCCTGTCTTTGTCTCCTATCCTGGGTGTTCTCTATTGCTATGTTTAATCATTTCACACACTCGTTCTTACTCACCCAGATTGACCTCTGCATTTGGTTTCGCGGAATTACTCATATAGATATATTTTTTCTAACCTTCTTATAGCTTCTTCCAACCACCCCACCAACATTACCACCTTTTAATGTAACTCTTTTCTTCTGGGATCTCATTTCCCCTGCTCTCTTGTCAAGGTATGGTGGAGTGAAATTTCTTAACATGGTTCTTCTCTCCATGTCTCTATAACTCCCACCAAATGATTGGATGGAACTATGCAAAACAGGCAGGTTTTACATTAATAGAGGGGATTAGTTGGTTCTACTTAGCATTCCCCTTGTTCTAAGGATTAGCAATCTCAGAAGAGAAACAGAGAGAAATCCCAGACTATCAAAGTAGAAGAGCCACCAGTGACACATGCTCAAGATCTTTGTGGGAAGCAGCAGAGGTCAACACCAGAGACACCTGAGGCTGAGGCATGGAGATGAGGGGACAGAACAAAGGAACAGGCCAAGACCAGTGAACTGATTTTCTGGCCAACACAAGCAGAAACCAAGGGAACCTGTGACTGAGAGTCTGAAGATAAGAGAGAGAAAGAGATGCTGCTACTAGATGAGGAGAAGTGTTGCTAAAGACTATATCCTTAATGCTTTCTGATCCTATGTTGTGGTAGGCTGGGAACTTCCCTAATAAATACCCCAAAATGTGAGACTTTTCTGTGAATTCCATGCAGCCTCTGCAACAGATTATCAGACCCATCAAAGAGGTAGAGTTCATAGGAGGAATGGAAAGTGTCAAAACAGTGTAAAGCAGTATGGAGGGCAGAGGAATGTCTGATCTCTGCCTCACGGCAACAACTCATGGCAACTTATTGTGTGTCTGAGTAGAGTGGTTTCATAGAATTTTCAAGGCTGTGATCTTTGAAAGCAGATGGCTAGGCCTGTGAATCTGAGCCACCAATCGTTCAACTAGTAGACCAGGACTTAATCATCTATGCTTCTGTGATAGTTACATGATCTAGTGTCAATTTGAGGATTAAGAGTGAAGGGGTGGAGTCTAGCCTGTCAATCACAATATAGTCAATGAGGCCTCTGTATGGGCATAGCCATCTCCTATAGATCCTGGAAACTCCAGTATTTTTCCTCCTTGGAAGCAGAAGACACTCTGTCTGCTGACTCCCTGTGAGACATCCCTGAGGAGAAGCCACACGGACCTATCCTGATGCAGCCCTGGGAGCTGAAGAAGCCACATGGAACCCTAGTCAGTCCTAGATGCTTATAATGCCACTGGATCTCCAAGACTTTCTACTCCCTGGCCTGTAATCGTCCTGCACTCAACATCATTGCATGTGTTTCATGAGTCTGAAGAGGACCGTGTAGCTTAGTATCAGACATATGGGCTAATATAGGACTTATAGACTTTGTCTGGACTGACCTAGGGTGCTTTCTCAATATTCAATTACTCTTGTATGTAAAACTCTTTCTTATACACATGTGCATTGTGGCAGTACTGTGCTTATGTCAATTTCATGATTGAAATGTAGGGGTGGAGTCTAGC